>JAJLVM010000004.1:0-141305 GCA_030570285.1 Pichia norvegensis
AAAAAAAAAGGTTAAAGCTTTAAATTCTTTCTACATAAAGTTATAAGTTTATAAAATGTTTTCAAGCAAAAGCATCAGGAGGTATTTGTGACTTACTATTTGCAAAATTTTGACCAGCCATGTTGAAATCCCAATTGCTTTGCTCACATAGCATCAAAGCAAATTCCAATTTTAGCCTCGTTTCTTGCATGACTTTCAAGACTAGTTGTTGTTGTGTGACATTGAGCCTTGCAACTACATCTGGTGGTAGTGCGCTTATAGGAGAAGAAACTCCAGGTATTGGATTTATTGGTGTGCTTGAAGGTGTAGGTACCGCTGAAGGAACAGATGATACAGGTTGTGATGATTGTAGACTGCTGTGTTTCCATGGCTTTTTATCTGAATATTGTTTGACACATAACATATCCGACGCCACAATAAAAGCGCCATTAGGCCCTGGAACAACAATAAATGTTCTGTCAAAACCTCTCTTTTCCAAAATACCTTTTCTAAAATTATTTCTTGAATTGTTTCTGTATCTGTTACCGTTGTTAAAAGATTTATTAGCGGGGTCTTGAAATTGCTGTTCAGGTTGATTTACTTCTTCAAAATCTCCATGAATGGTGATCATCATACCACCAAGAGCAGGGAATGATATCGTTTCAATAGCATATTCGTCCGGATTTGTAGCTAACAAATGTTTTGATTTAGGCAAACATTTGAACGACGTGGAGATTTGTTCAGGGCCTATAGATAATCTTGCCATACGAGATTTTTCATTTGATACCCTTTTCAAATTTCTGGATTGAGGAGTGTAATTATTCCATAGATCGCCTGAGCTATTTGCGCTGTAATCCGTTATTACAGAGGAATCACATTGAAATGAAAATTGTGATTGTGGGGAGTAAAGGGAAATTAATTCCATTCTATTTGTGTCCCAGAAATTGAAGTAAGAAGCTAGAAAATTTGTTGCAATTTTTGATAGATCTTCATTTTCAAAAAACATGTTAGTTGACTTGACTGGGAAAGTCAATATACTTGCAATTTTAGTTTCATCTCTAACTTGATTACCATCAATCATGACTAATCTTGGGAAAAATGAGATAACTTTTTGAACTGCTGAAAAATCCTGGGCTAATGGATTGTTGGCAATGATCAATTCTCTCAAGGAGTTAAATTTATTCTTCAACCTGTCAAAAAAATCAACCTTTTTTATTTTATTATTAGCAAGTGCAATATTTTTAACATCAGGAAATTGTAAACCTAATTCACTTAACCATTTGGAATGATCATCAATGTTGTTATTACTTAGATTGACCGATTCAACTTCAAGTTTTTGAGTACTTGCAATTTTCATCAATGCAGGGAAAAACTTAGATGTAAGATTGGCACTATCAAAGAGACCATTTTGAATTAATGTCGGATCATTCTGTAGACTTTGCAAATCTAACATTTTAATTTGTGGGTTATATCTATTTAACAAGAAATTTTTAAGTAGTTCAATTGTATTTGTAGCTGAAGCTGGATTATTACCCATACCTAAATCGTCGACAATTCTAACATGTAATGTTTGACCAGCAAATTTCAAACCGGTACATTTAACCAAATCATCTGCTTCCTTTTTACTTCTAACTTGACCTTGTAACAATCTACCACTTGGATCAACACGTGGATTTTGAACAGCTATCCTTACTTTCCTACTTAAAAAGTTGATTATATCCTGTTGTGGTGCGTTATTCCAACCTTGAATTTCAACAGTAATCATATTCTGATTGACAAAATCGTTAGCACGCTGCATAGTATGAGCTCCATTGTTACCACCATATCCACCACGACCACCTCTATTGTTGTTGTTGTTGTTGTACCCTCCACGTCCGCGGTACATCTTCCCGTTTGTTCTGTTTAATGATTATGACAAGCTGTTGCGGTTGCCTTGAGATGCCTGAATCTTTTTTTCTGGTTAGCGCCAACATCGTGACAAATTGTGTGTGTGTGTGTGTGTGTGTGTGTGTGTGTGTGTGTGTGTGTGTGTGGTGCAGCTGGAAAATTCCAATTTTCAAGGCGCACTAAACAGTCCAGTGTGTGAATATTATTGCATTACTTTTAGAAATGGATTACATAGTATTAAAGATTTAAAGAGTGGGAAAAATATAAAATGAGGGTATACTTGATAATTATATATCGAATTTAAGCCAGTCTAAATCATCCATAGATGTATCGTCCGCATTAGTTAAATTAGTAGTATTATTGACAACACATTTGCTTAATCCAGATTTTGGATTATTAGACATTCGGATTGCATTCATTCCTGCACTTAAATTACTAAAATTTGTTGGTTTTTGTTGTTGAATATCTTGCGGAGATTGTAATTGAGAGCTAAGGTTTGAAGTATTAGGTGATTGCGGTGATGTTGTACTAGTGTTACTAGTATGAGCAAATGTGACAGTCAAGCCGCCGTTATTATTTAGACTGTTTGCTGGTTGGTTTGATGAGTAAGAAAGGCCACGTTTGTAATTGATGTCTTGGTAAAGATTATAAGAAGAAGCGGACGAGAAAGAGTTATTCCTTGAAACTGATCGTACAAAAGAATTGATGTTGTTGTTTGTCATGTTGTTAGCAGGTGAAGACATAGGTTGATTATTATTTATTGTATTAAATGGAGAGTATGCAGCAACTGAAGAAGGTGAATATGGAGTTGAAGGAGATGAAGGATTAGAAGTTTGTGAAGTTGATAAATGTAAGTTGAGTTTGGATTTCCTTCTTTTGAATTGAGGTATATCTTGAGGTTGTGCATGAGTTGATCCGTTAACAACATTTGACGAATAATTTGGAGATGAAGCTGAAGAGTTTGATGATGCTGGTTTGGGTAATATCGGTACAATTTTAGTCCTTGAATTAAATGAGTTTGAAATTGGCGTACCAGATTTTGAAAAAGGAGTTTTCGGTTGAATTTGAATATGATTTGATTCATTGCTTACACGTAAACCCATTGAATCAATATTAACATGAGATTTATTTGGTACACTTTGAGGGAAGTGGAAAGTACTTGAATTAATAGAATTTGAACTAATACCAATTTGTACAGGTTGATATTGAGAATTAGCAGAAGATGATAAATTTTTATATCCTTCACCTTGTTGACTTATTGATTGCCTTTTTGAATTTCTCTTTTTGATAACATCAGTTTTCAAAGATAATGGTCTCATTGTACCGTGCAGTTTCAAAAATAAACCACAGGCATTACATAAAATATTACCTGATGGATCTTTACGCCAAAGTGGAGTTTTCGTTGTACCACAATTATTACATTTTGTTAATGTTTTTTGAACGTTTGAAACCGGTGCTGAGGATGAAAGTAGAGACGTTGATTTTGCTGCTGATTGTCGTGCTTCAATTTGAATTTTATTTGGTAAATTTGATGAACTTGGTGGAGTTTGTATAGATGTAGAAGAAGAATTTGAAGATATTAAAGATTTTGGTGCAATAGTTGAAGGTGCAGTATTTGGAGGTGAAATCGGTTTAAATTTAGAACTTGATGATGTTGATAAATTTGAAGAATGTGAAGAGTTTGATGAATCAGTTGGACTTTTCTTCCTCACTATTTTATCATCAGATGCAAGTTTTGTAAATTCTATTGATTCTGATTCTCTATTAAGTCTTTTAATTTCTGACATTATATCGAAATCAATATTTGTGTTTATCAAATCATTGTCATTTCTAAAATCAATTAATTCGGAAAATCCACCACCTGTGAGACGTGAAGGATTTATTGAATTCATTGTACTGTTACCATTATTGGGAGAATCTTCCTCCATTGAAGTTGGAGTAATTATATGACCAGTACCATTAAGATTTTTATTTGTATTAAGAGATGTGTTATCTTTATTTAAATTTTCACGTTTACCTTTAAGTGTTGCAAAATTTGAAGGAGAAGCAGTTATTGGTGTTAAAAGGTCAAGTGAAACAATATCTTCATTGTTGATATAATTATAATTAAGATCCGAATTTAGTAAAAAAGTTGTAAAATTTGATTCATCATCATCAAGGAGAAGATCTGTATTAATTTGAGTACCTGTTGAAGTTGAAGCTGAGTTTCCTGAAAGAGATGTTGAATTTGTTGCTTCAGTACTGTTAGTTTCATATTTTTTAAGTTTTAAAGTAGATTCACGTACTTGACGATTTTGAATACGATCATAAAGTGGAATAAGTTTCTTTGCTGAACTATATAGATCCCAAATAGAAGGAGTTGAATCATCATTATCATCATCATAATCATGAATATTAGATGTTTGATTAGATGTAGTTGAAGATTTTGTGGAATCAGCAATAACTGGTGAGTCCTTTGACTCAGGTTTCTTTTTATCCAGATCCATAAAAGATGTGCGAGAAGTTTGTGCTGAGGGATGTAGTTGAAAGTTTGTTGCTAGAAATCAGCTGGTAGAATGTAGAATGTAGAGTGTGTATCTAGTGAAGACAAAATGAGGTGGAAAGATGATGACAAAACAAAAGGGTACGTAAGAAACGAAGAAGATGCAATGCAAAATAGGGTGGCAGACAGGGTGGAGAGAGACTGCCTTTGCCGGGAGACAGACAACGGAAATGGCAACGGAAACGGTGACTCGAAACAGCGGTGCACCAGCCGTAAGAATTTTTTCCTTTTCAGCCCTCCCCGCGATTGCTGTCCAATTTTCCCAGGGAGTTTCCCAGGGAGTTTCCCAGGGAGTTTCCCATTTCGCAGGGGATTTCCCCAGGGGGTTTCCCCAGTCTCTCAATTCCGACCGGTCTTCCTAATGCGGTAATCGCTCTGCGCGGTTAGAGGAATACGTTGTTTAGTACATACAATACACACTACAATAAAACAAATATCACTTACTTATGCACACCTTCTCTTCCCCTCTCTCTTTCACGCCGTTGGCGTTCTTCTTCGTCAAGCAAGGAAAGCCGTATAGTTTCTTCAATCATCAGTTGTTCAAGTTGTTCAGCTTGAGTTCGACTATTACGACTACCACGAGTACTTCTCCTTCGTTGACCGGAACCTGAATTTGAATTTGAACCTGAACCTGTTTGTATAAAATCATCATCTCCTGTATCCTCAGCTAAAAGTGAAGTTGCATGCATTACCGTTGCAGCTGCTGATCTTCTAGCCATTCTACTACGTGCGATAAATAATCTTTGTTCCCAATCTGGTCGTATATCATCAACTCCAATAGATTTGATAGAATCTTTTGCAGTTAAAATTTGATTATTTTCTAAATCTCCATTATATTCATTTGGTTTAATTTTACTATTAATACCAACATTAAATCCTAATTCTGGTATGTAAACAATTGCGAATTTTTCAGTTGCACAAAATGGACATCTAACAGCTTCACTAATAAGTTTCTCAGGATCATTATTTTGATTTGAATCATTTGCAGGATCATCATGAGGGAAATGAGGATCTGCTCTTTTCAATTGTACAAAACATTCAGTACAAATTAATTGACCACAACATGTTGTTTTATTTAGTTTTTTAGGATAATAAAGGAAACAAATTGGACATTCTTCACAATTTTTATAAATTTTTAAAAGTAATTTATCATTTGGAGTATTTTCATCCCTTTTAGTATCATTAATTGATAATAATAAATTTTTCCTAAATTTAGAATTTTCAATAATTTGAAGTTCAGCAGTTTTCTCCTTTAATTTAATTTTACGTATTTTACTTTCACGACGTTTAATTGCCTTTTGAGATAAATGTAATTTATGTTCATTTGGATCTTCAATTGAATCAATTAAATCATTTTGAGAAATTTCAGCATGTAAATTTAAATTTTCCTTTAAATAATTTAATAATTCATTATCATTCCAATTTAAATCAAAATCTTGTAATGGTGTAAAAAATGGTGAAAGTTTCCTCGAACTTATTAATTTACGTACAATATCAGTATTATATTCAAGTTCATATCTATAATTACCATAGGGGGCAAAATATCCACCATCAATATTTTCATCCATACGTACAATTAAATCAAGCATATGTTTTGTCCTTGATCTAATTTTTTCCATTTCTTTATCCTTAATACCTTTTGCCATTAAAAATGATTCACTTATTGAATGATTTGATCCGAAAACTAGTTCCCGAGTAAGTGAATCAAGGTTAGTTCCATTTAGTGATTTCCTACCCGTTGCAGTACCACTACCAATTCCATTATTATTACTACCAAATCCAGAGTTTGCTAAAGCACTTTCCTTACCTACAGCATTCCCCATTGTTTAAATGTCGTATTGTGTTATGCTTGCAAAGAAGGAGTAATGGGTGCCTCGCCTTGTACCTGGTTAGACCGAAAATTAGAGCTAATCAATCAGTCAGTCAGGTGCTGACAGGAAGGGTCAGTTTCGCGGAGTTATACTAATATTAACCTATAAACGAGTTGTACATGACTTTACTTAGTTAAGTCCTACACCGAGGCCTACAGCTATTCCAAGGATAGATCCGAGTAAGAATATAGTGAAGATGACAGCGCTTAATAATTTGATATGCCTTGGGAACCTGCCAAAGACTGAATCTGCTAATCCTGTAGCTATAAGCATGTAAAATGGAGGTGCAAGTAAACTTGCAATTAGTAAAATGTAAATGATATTATTAGGACATTCTTTAACAGGTGTATTACTGTAAATAATGGAGAATGAATTTTGAAGTAAATTATCTTTTGAACCGTCTGAAGGATTAGAATTATCAGATATATTATTAATATCTGATTGTTCACTATGAGAAGTTATATCAACTAAAGCAGGGATACTTGCATGCCTTTTATTAGAAGGTATTATTGGATTAATCATTGAAGTAGTTGAATCATTTGCAATTTTTAAATTTAAATCACGAGGTGGTAATGTTGTATCACTTGATGCACGATTATAGTTACGAATTGTGAAAATTGGTTCATTTTCAGGTATTGGTAAAGAATAAGTACTTTCTTTAGTTTCATCTATTCTATCATTAAGTAAATCTGCTGTATTAACAGTTAATTGTGAATATCGTGAAATTTTTGAAGTTCGATTTTGTTGTGATAAACGTGAAACTGTTGATTCATTGAATAAACTAATTGAATTTCTTTGTAAATTTCTAATTAAAAGTGATGTATTGTTATTATCTGAAGATGAAGTAGTTATATCTTGAGAAGCAGTTGTAGATTCTGAAACTGTTGAATCTTCAATAGTTCTATAACCTGACGTATTTTGTGAATCACTGTTTGAATCATCACCATTCCCTCCAGCAGTCATTCCAGAACCTGCTGGATTGACTGACTGAGATGAATTGTTGTTATTGTTATTATTGTTATTATTGTTATTATTGTTATTATTGTTATTGTTGTTATTATTATTGTAATTGTTGTTATTATTATTAGAATTATTATTATCATTAGAATTACTACCATTATTTTTGTTACTTTGAGAGTTGATATCTGATTTCACGTTTATCTTTTCAGCTGTACCAATTTGGAGTTCTTTATTGAAAAAATAAATATCTTCATCTTCTAAAGGTGGTAAAGGTGAAGATACGACTGATTTAGGTTTGTATTGATAAAAATAAGGAGTTGAAGAATTAATTGAGTTCCTTTTATTAAGTCGTCCTAAGATATGCAATCTTTTTTGTTCTACTGATATTGTAGATAAATCGATTGAATTATTTGAAATATGAGAAACATGAGAAGTATTTGTTATATCAGCTAATGAAGTATTAGAATTTGAAATAGAAGATAATTTGGAACGTAAAGTTTTTATACTATGATCACGAAGTGGTGAATGAGTATTAGTACCTGTTGAATTTGAAACTGGGGAGAAGAATAGGTTATCATCATTGAAAAGGTGAGATTCAACAGAATTTGAAGAATTTGAAGAAGTGGAATAATGAGAGTTGTGTATATTATTTTTAATTTTGTCATTGTAGATATTGAAATCCTGCTGCCTAGCGGTAGTCATTATGGATTCTAGTTGAGTGATTAGAAAAGAATGAAAGATGAACTAAATGGAAAATTTAAAAAAAAACATTTACAGTAGTACAAGAAATGTACATTTCCATACAAACATGTATTTCGAAAATAAAGCGCGTTGTTTTTCTTTTACCGAAATAGCTCTTGAAGAGAGTTGCGCATACTATCAAATGGAAGGACTGGTTGATTACACATCCAGTGAAGAAGAGGTAGATGGTAGTGATAGTAACACCACACAACCACTACCACTACTACCACCACCACCAGCAGCAGTGCACGCCCAGCACGCCAAACGGCCCGTCTTGCTCAACAGCAGAGCGCCCAGCACACACTCGCTCTTTGTCAGCGCACAGCTCGCGAATCTCCCGCCCCAATCTCCCCTCTCGCCCCTCCATCGCTCCCTCTCCCCCCTCTTCCCCCACGCCTCACCCGTCCCGCCCCCACTGCACGTCTCCCTCGCCTACAACTGCCCACCACCGGCACCTTTCCCCCCTCAGCTCCCTCCACTGCCCCCACTCCCACGCAAAATCTCCCTCCAGCCCACACCAATCGTCCTCCCGGCCCGCGACAAGCTCTGTGTCGCGCTCCCGCTAGCTGAACACTCTGCCGCACAGCTCCGCCAAGCCTTCGCTCCACTCGCTGCAGCTCTCAGTGTCCCACAGGACGCTATCCCAACTACTCTCCACGTCTCCATTCTTTACCTAGAAGGACTGGAAGACCCAACCAAGCTGCCGCCCTTGCCACAGCTTCAGCATCCAATCGACGTGTACCTCGCTGATCCACCCATCCGCGTGTCACGTGGCCGCCGCGTCGATTGCGTCGGGAGGCTCGTTCCGCGAAACTAGGACAGGGAAATAATAATCAATCAATCAATCAGTCAGTCAGTCAGTATAGATATAACATCACATCACATCACCCCTCAATTGCGCCATCGCAAATATCTATCCATTCCACACAATTATCAGCATGAGCAATAACAATTCTAATATAGACCCTTCAGATCCGCTTTACACTCCAACTCCTGATGTGGATCTATCAAAATTATCAGAGCAAGAACTTAAATTATATAAATTATATGGTAAACTACCGAAAACTAGTGATGTTTTACGTGGGAAACTTAAAGATAGGAAATTCTTTGATTCTGGTGATTATGCAATGTCAAAAGCTCGTGGGAATGTTCATGTTGAACCTGAACAAGTCGGTGTACTTAATCCATTGAAAAGTCCCGAAATTGAAAATGTTGCTAGAATTAATAGGAATTCAGTTGTTGGTAGTGTTTCTAATATACATGTTGCTAAAAAATCAAATCTTGAAGAGTAATTCCCCCCTCTTCCCCCCTCTTCCCCCCTACCTACTCCTTTATACTAGTTACTTTTATATAATATCTTTAATTCCCAATTCGGTAAATTAATTTCTCACTTCCCACCCAAATTGGGGATTTAAATTTAAATTATGGCGCGCTCTTCAACACACGCGCGCGCGTCAAAATCAGTTCCATCGACAAAGATCTTTAACGAGAACCCGGTCAATATCAACTAATCTATTAACACCTTTACACATTCAATCCATCATTAACAAATGTCTTCAACGTCACAGGTGTATAAAGCAACTTATTCACAAATTGACGTTTATGAATGTGCAGTCAATGGTCAACCTTTAATGCGTCGTTGTGATGATGATTGGGTTAATGCAACTCAAATAATGAAAATTGCTGGTTATGCAAAGGCTCCACGTACTCGTATACTTGAAAAGGAAGTTCATACTCAAACTCATAGGAAAGTTCAAGGTGGTCATGGAAAATTCCAAGGTACTTGGGTACCTTTATCTTTTGCTTTAGAACTTGCTGCTCGTCATAATATCGAACCTCAATTGATACCTGTATTATATTTCGATCCTTCTCAACATCCTTCATTACCAAATAAAGTAAAACAACCAAGAAATAAACCACAACAACAACAACAACAACAACAACAACAACAACCACAACACCAATTACAACAAAGAGATCATAATTTGTCACGCAAATCTTCAGAATCAATCGCAAATTCAAATTTGAAAAGACCATCATCCGAGGTTTATCCGCAACAGAAGAAACTTTCTTCTCCACAAAAGGCTACAAGAGATATCAGAAATCCAAATGATCCTTCTAACCCTCTCCCTCCAACTTTCGGAATGTACAACTCTTCCCCTGATAACCTCATCAACAGTTCTAAACACCACATAAAATCTCGCTCCTTCTCAGCGCTACCATTGCCAACTGCAAACCCTCATCAACAGTTCCTGCAGCAGCAATACGCACAGCAGCGTCAACATCAACAACAGCAGCAGCAACAGCAGCAACAGCAGCAGCAGCAACAACAACAGCAACAACAATTTCAACAACATTACCATGTTCAAGACGTTTACACAACTCCAACATACCCTGTACAACCAAGACATCAACGCTACCATTCTACACCTACGGTAACTCAAGATAATACTGAATTTTACACATCAGAAATGCTAAACTTTATAGTTAATGGTACTCAAATACCTGAATTCTTACTTTACAAACCAGCAGATTTTGATATAAATCGTCCACTTGATGATGAAGGACATACACCATTACATTGGGCTGCAGCATTAGGTTCATTAGAAATCATTAAATTATTAATAGATGCAGGAGCAAATACTCTATTAACTAACAACCAAGGTGTTAATCCATTATCAAAATTAGTTAAGTATATGAATTCTTATGATCTACATAATTTCCCTGAAATTTTAGCATTACT
Organism: Pichia norvegensis; assembly: GCA_030570285.1. Lineage (NCBI taxonomy): Eukaryota > Fungi > Ascomycota > Pichiomycetes > Pichiales > Pichiaceae > Pichia > Pichia norvegensis. Next base: position 10,724 of record JAJLVM010000004.1, read on the forward strand.
TAAAGATTGCTTGGTTGTCCCAGATTTAAATAAACGAACTCCACTTCATTATTTAATGGAAATTTATTTTGAAGATAACAAAGCTGATGCTGCTCGTTATTATTTTTATGAAATTATTAAATTTGTTAATATTCAACAACAAACTGCGGAATCTCTCAATCCTGCACATTCAGCTGAAATCAAAAATAGAAGAATCTTACAACTTTTATTGAACCATAGAGATGCAAATGGTGAAACAGCTTTACATATTGCCCTACGGTTAGGTAATCGAGAATTTGTTATTAATCTATTAAGATTTGGAGCTGATAAAAATTTAGTTGAATCAAATATACCGCTTGATTTAATCAAAGAAGCACATATAGATGAAAGTTTCACAAATTCAATGAATTTGAGTGTTGAAATGGATATGTCTGTTATAAGTACTAATCCTTTAAACGATTCTGATGTTTATCAATCAAGTTTTATTCAACAAAATGATTCTAAAAATCCTTTCCTTGTAAATGATTTTAAAGATTCACCTCAGACAATTGTTACTGATCGTTCTCCAATTGTTAATTTTAACAACAGCAACAACAACAACAATAATAATAACAATAATAATAATAATAATAATACCCCTAGAAATACCCTTTCCTTACAATTACCTTCAGATAATAAAGAAAACATCCCATTATCTTTAGCAACACCGTTCACATCAGATGATAAAAATCAATCAACTAAACTAGATTCAATTAATATCGATGGTGATAATACTTTTATTGACAATTCAATGGTTGATAGTACAATGAATTTAATTTCAACTTCAATTGATGAAGAGGAGAAAGATCTCGATCCAGATTTACTTCATATTAAACCTTCAAATATTGATAATGATATGCTTGATGATTTCATTCAAAATTTCCCATCAAAGATTAAACAATTGAAAAATTCTCTTGATTATAAAACAGATACTATTCATCATAACATTGAAACAATTAATAAATTAAATATTGAAATCTCTTCAACTCAATTGAGAAATCTTAAATTGTTGAAAAAAATTTACCGCATTGCAAATCCGGATTTACCTAAAGTAAATCTATCAAATATGGCACATTCTTCAATTGAATCAATTTCAAATTTCGCTCAAAGCAACCTTAACAAATTTCAAGAAACTTTGATTAGTCGACATAATCGTCTTTTCAACATCCATGAGCGATCTCAAGCATTAGAAGTTGCTAAATTGGTTAATACAGAAGAAGAGAAAATAACTCAAAATGACTACCCAGATTCAAATGATAAAAAATTAAATTTGGCAATTAAATTAACTTTAAAGCAAATTCAAAGACGTAAAATAATGGAATATGCTTTAGATATTTATTTAAGACAAGGTGCTTCTGATTTTTACAATGATGAATTTGTTTTCGATGAAAATGTAATTGAAGGTTCATCAAAATCAGATAGCAAGAATATCGAAAATTTTAAACGTATAACTTCCAAAATTGAAGTTTACAAAAAACTGATTTCTAAAATTTGTGATTTACCAATATCTGAGATAAATGGTGACTTACTAAACGAAATCGAAGAAACTTTAACTTAACTTTTGTACATTATAATAGATACATTTTTATTTATGACTTTTCTAACTTTAAAAATAAATAAGATGAATTAACTTTACTCATCAGGTTGTTCAATTTTACCACCAATAGACCAAATTTCAGACTCATCTTCGTATTGATCAGAAAACATAACTTCCTTATCACCACCTGCACTTAACCTCTCCCTTTCAACACCAGCTAAACGAACAGCAACTCTCTTAATGTATTCAGTAATCGAACGGACTTGTAATGTAACTCCTGTAACGGTAACCAACGTCGTTGCACCATCCAAACTACTCACCCATTGATTAAATCTTTCATTGCTTTCATCTTCAACTAAATTGAGAATTGCAAGAATAGCCTTTTCAGCTGCAAGTTTCACTGGTAAAATCGGATCACGAACACATGAGAAAACTGATGGAATAAGGAGATCTAAGTTAGGTGCAATAACACCTTCATATTGGTATCTGCAGATCGTTCTCGTTACAACTAATGATAATCTTCTCGTATCTGGTGAATTTGAAGCTGGTTTTGTCATTGAAATACATAATTGTTCCACTAAAGTACGGACAATAGATGCGTCAATATCGGAAACTTTGTCAAGTGAAAGTAATAGTTTACCAATTGCAGTTGTTGCATTGTCTGTCATATATGGTTTTGGAGATTTGGATGCACGTACAATGAAATCAGAAACTTCGCCAATGAGACCAGAATTCAAAACTGCTTCAGCTGAATCCTTCAAGAATGCATTTAATGTTAAAATAGAAAATCTTGATGAGTCTTCATCTTCTAAGTTTGCGTTCAAAATCTTCTCATTTAACATATTTGTTAATTCAGACTCTTTCAAAATCTTGGAAAGCGATCCAACTAATTTAGCATATGCAACTGCTGCATTCTCTCCAGCGGTCTCACTAAACATTTCTTGTTCAACCAACGTCATAATACCATTTTTACTTGTTTCACTCATCTTAGTACCAGCTTTATCAACAATTTCCAACAATGCCTTCAAGATTGCCGTCTTGATTGCAATATTCTCAGATTCTGCAGCCTTGGCATTGTTCAACAATTCAGTCACTAATGGATCAATCTTTGGTTGATACTTAATTAAGGTACCTAACGCCTTAGCTGCTCTGGTTCTCAAAACTTCACTAGATGGATCACTTAATGACTTGATAAAAGTACGTTGAAGTTGTGGAATAAATGGTAGCAAGAACTGTGGAATCTTTGAAAATAATTTGTTTAGGGCAAGCAAAATTGCACTCTTCACATCACTACTAAATCTTTCACCAATAACTCTAATCAATGGACCAACAATAGTAGTAACAAATGGTTTCAAACCAGCAGCTGGTGTATTGTCAACAACAATAGAAATACCGTTTGCAGATATTTCCCTCTGTTGTGGATTACCATACATTAAACCGTGTAGGAAAATTGGTAAAACACAACCTGGGCCCCTTGGTAAGGTAAACGCGTAAATTTCCTTCTTCTCGTTTTGGATAAAGGATAAAGTTTGTTGTGCTGGCATTACCAATCTTTCTAACATTTGCTTAGATTGTTTCTTAATCAAAATTGATAATGTTTCAAAAGATTTCTTTGCAATTTCTTGGTCTTTATCATTCAACAAATAAATACATTGAATCACAATATCTTCAGTGTAAACAGAGTAGTCCAAAGTTGTATTTTGGAAAAATCCTGGTAAAACGTCAAAAATGATGTTCCTCTTACTGATATCTTCGTGTTTCATCAAAGCCAAAGTTTGTTGCAACAATGGATGACAACCTTCATCTGAATCAACAGAAAGCAATGTTTTCGTTAATGCTTCATATAGTTCTTCCTTGTCACCTAAGCCCTTAGCAATACCATCAACAAGTGCATTGATAATAGTGGAAAGACGCTTGTATAATGCATGGCCAGCAGCTTCTGCTAATGCACCAATTGCACGACCATTAATAGGTGGTGTCAACAATGATGGAATCAAAATTGGGAAAATGACATCGGATTTGGTTGCCATAATCTCTTGTAATGCAGAAAGCGCATCATCAGAACCATCACTTGAATTCAACATTTCGAGCAATTGTGGAATAACTTCGTCAACTGCTGAATTACCAATGGATTCTTGTAATGAATCAAAAACTTGTGCAGCTGCTTCTCTGACACTTGGATTAGGGTCAACTAAAGCGTCCTTGACAATTGAAACAAAAATGTCTTGATGTTCAATAATGTTATCCGTAGAAGTAGATGTAATAATTTCATGAATTGCAATACAAATACCTTGTTTAGCATCGGAATCAGCACTAATCATATTCTCCTTCAAAGTTGGTAAAATTTGAGATAATGCATTACCACCAACTCTTCTAATCATATCACCCAATGTGGTTGCAACAATAGTTCTTTGAATATCGTCAGGTGATGCAAGACGACGAACAATGATGTTAAGTAAAGTAGGCAAAATCTCCTTAATAGTCTTTGGAGTATTAGCAACTAATGCTTTCCAAATATTAGCAGCAGTCGCACGCACAGCACCTGAAACATCAGATCTACACACAAACAATGAAGCCAAAATTGCATTTCTTCTTTCATCACCAAGAACTTCGTTGAACGCTTTGGCAACATTCTTGGACAAAGAAACATCATCAGTTAATTCTTGTTTACCACTAATACCGGAAATCTTGAACAGTAATTCACCCGTTAATTCTAATGATGATAGTCTGATACGCGCATTGTAATCGGAGAGACCCTTTTCTAATTCTGGCAATAACAAATCAACTGCCTTCTTAGCATAGTTGTTCACAATCAAACGGCCTGTCCGTAAGGAAACATCTCTAATTTCTTCTGCATTATCAGCTAAACCGGCTAAAATTGGTGGGATTGTCGATGACAAATATGGAGCAAATTGAGAACCAAAACAAACAGGCAAAAACAAAAGCATTGGCATAAAACCTTCACGAACGTATGATTTAGAAGAAGTAGCTCCTTGGATAATAACTGGGAGCAGTTCTTCCAATTTAGAAATACCAAGACCACTGATAACTTCTGCTAAAGCTTGTGCTGAACCCAATCTGTTACTTGGCTTGTCTTCATCAGATAATGCGGCAATCAATTGTTGAATTAAAGTTGGGAATTTTTCTTCACCTAGTTTCTCAACTAAGGAACCCAAGGCACGAGCAGCAGTAGCACGGGTTTGTGGGACTGGATCAACCACTGCTTCCATCAATTCGTTGATAAGTTGCGACAAGTACGGCATTAAATCGTGAGAGTCTACCAAAATTGCCATATTACCAACAATTTGACATGCTTTCTTTTTGGTGCTTGCAGATCTATCTTGCATACCCCTATTTATCACACGAATAATCAATGCTAACGATGGTCCGTCAATGTAATGAACAAACTGAGTTTTAATCAACGCATCAAGAGCATCATTTGTGTATCTGGTTGGATCACCAATTGCTTTTAATAATGTTGGAACCAGTTCTTGAATTTCAGGATTTCTGATAACCTCACCGAATTTTTTCAATGCAGCATCCGCAGCTTTTCTAACTTCTTTATGCGAATCGTTCAAAACACCGACAATTTCAGGAATAATATCCGGCAAAGATGATGAAAGTTGAGCTGGGTCCAAATATGCCATAGAACCAAGTAATTCCACTGAACCTTTCTTAGTTCTCCACGCAAAATCATCAAGATTATTGATAGCAAGAGGAATCATCTTCTTGATACCGTAACTAGTGGTGTTCTTCATAATAATTCTGGCAGCATAATCAGTAGCTTCTCTGACCTCTTGTGATGAATCACCAAAACTTTTCAAAACAATTGGCAAAATTTCAATAACATAGGGTTCAAACAAAGGACCAAATGATTGTGAAATACATTCAAATGCAAACAAAACAGATTCTCTCTTGTAATTATTTTTCTTGTCATCAGAAGCTTCAGTAAGGTTTCTGACAATATCAAAATCGCATAATGCCTTAATACCTACACCTTTTGCTAAACCAGCAATACCATATGCGGCACCTCTTCTGATTGCCAATGAAGAGTCGGAAAATAATTTTTCAAACAAATCATCAACATAGTTTGATAATTTAGATTGAATAAACGGAACAAGTGGAGAAATACAATCAGAGACCGCATATTGAACATCTTCAGATGGTGTATCTAAAGATTCCAACAGCTTGGAAACAATCGATTCAACTCTACTATCCGAAGAATCCAAATGACGTGCAAGAGCACCATACAAAATAATGACAGACTCCTTGACCATATCTTGAATTTTAGATTTTTCATCTTTTTCCGCCAAACACTTTTCAAATATATCAATCAAAGTTTCCACATTCTTCTTACCGTTAAATTCAATGATTTTCAAGCCAGCCTCTTGTAACTCTGATCTAACCATCAACTCTTTATCACCTAATGCTCTTTCTTCAATTAAGAACTTGAAAACTTTCGCAACTTCATTGGTTTCAACAAACAAAGAAGCAGCATTTTGGATAACCAACGCAACACCACTACGTTGCTCCCATCTATCCTTTTGAATAATGGACGTCTTGACAATCAAACCAAATTCGTCAACCTCTGGAGTTGGTGGTTTAGACATATCAGTAAAAAGATCAATTAGAGCATCAAGAGTGGATAAAAACAGTTCACGTGAGTTTAGATTAATCAAAGCGGTGGCAATAGATTTAGCAATTGAAAGTCTGATACCATTGTCTGAATTTCCTAGATAACTCATCATTTTAGAAGGAACAGTATCATCCAACTCCATTTCAGACTCGGACCAAATTGTTGCTGCAACTTCTCTGTTATTGGTAACATTATCAAAGCATGCAATCCACAACTCCTCGTTAAACGTTAGCTCACTTAAATCAAATTCTTGATCAAGTGCCTCTAGAATGGTAGACCTCACAAAAACGGTAGGACTGATCAATGACTTTAAAATTATTGAAAGATCATGTTCAGCAATATTTAAAGCAATATTTTGACATAATGAAACAAAACATTCTTTCGCAATCTTGGCTTTTGAAGGTAGTGCCAATAAATCAATCAGGTGAGTGATAACAGATGTTCTAGGTATAGAAGAATCTTCAAATAGATCAGAATTAGAGGAAATAATTTCTAAGGCTAAAGTTAATTGTTCCTCTTCTGGTGCCTCTTCTGAAAACTCGGTATTCACTTTAGCAATCTTCTTTCCACTCTTTAAAATGTAGTTTTTACCATTTTCAATCACCTTGACGAGTAATGGAAGAACATACATTAACGTCAAATTCTTGAAAAGTGACTTATCTGAACATAATTTCAAACTAAATAATTGGGAAGATAATAAATCTTCTAATGGTTTTCCAGTGTATTCAGCAGGAATAAAATCAACAGAATGCAGTCTCAATGTAGAGGATCCAACGAACTTCATACTTGATGTTCCTGTTAAACTATCCGTTGAAACAACTTCTGATAATGTGAGGAAACAATCCGAAGCAAGTGGACCGGTCAGTTTAATAGCTGCAGTTGAGTTGAGTAATTCCAATATATGAGAGATAGCAACAGGAAACCAAATTTCAGTACCATTATCAATTTCGGCTGCTTGTTTGGACAAAGAAATAATGATTTGTAGGCCACGGCGGAGCTTCAAATATTGGGCATTAATGCTATCCCTAATTGATTTCTCTAATGCAAGCTGCTCATTGACTTTAGTTTGTTCTTCTTTTGTCAGTTTCTTTGCAACTTTTTTCTTCGCTTCAAGTTCTTTACGAACACTCTGTTCCCATTTCAGAGTTTCTGCGTCTTTAGATTTAGCAATATTAACAGGGGTCTTTGAAGCTAAAACATCCACAACTAATTCGCCATCATTACCTTTCCATATTTCCAATTTATCGTCGTCATAGTTCAAATTGGTTACAATTGACAAATCATCTGAGATAAAATTGGATAAAATAGGAACAATAGCTCCTGGTGCAAAGAAAGAGATTACAGAGGTAGTTCTGCAAGCTGCATCAAAAACACCATTCTCTAGTGTCTTGGAAGATGGGTCGCCAAGAATAGATGTAATTTTAGCGATTATATCTTCTGCATATTTAGTGACAACATTACCAGGGTCGACGTGACATTTTTGACATAAGTAAACCCAGCCATTAGAATTGGCTTTGAGGATATTATGCTCAAATGGAATTAAAAGTTGAACCAACTCCTTTTCTAACAATTCAATACTAACCTCTTCAAAATAGTGAATAGTAGAAGAAATTGCAGAAAGGAGGTATTTATAATCAAGATTGAGTTCTTGATCAACAGATACTTGACCAATTAAATTGTTCACAGCAGAAGTCAATGAACATCCAATAACTTTTTGATTGCACTCGTAATATTTATGCAACATGCTTCTTGCTAGTAATCTGATACTAGCACTGAAATTTCTCGAAATAGCTGAAAACAACAAGGCAAAACCAAAGTCTGCAGAAGGTTCTGTCAAATGTCGAGAAACAGCAAAAAGTGATCTAACGTACCACTCTTGCGCATCAGGTGTGGATAATTTAGTAATGATTCTTTTGTTAGTGAAACACGAAAGTTGTGTTTCGGTATCGGTTAATGTTTTCTCCACAATCTTGAAGTCAATTAGTTTTTGATTGAGTTCATCGTGATTGTAAGATTCAACTAGATGAAAAAGAAGGGCAATAGAAGCATAACCTGCTGCAATAAGTTTGTTATTGATACATGGAAGAACAGCATCAGTACATTCTTGAACTGTTTTCAACAATGAGTCTGCAACACCAGAATTGAAAATCTCCAAAACGGCAGCTTCGTTATCCTTATCAAGTGTAGATTCTAAGATAGACGAACTGAAAGATGTAATCCATGCAATTCTGGAAGGAAGCTTCTTATCACTGACACCGGATTTAAGTGAATTAATGACTGTGGTTTTTGATTCAAAATCAACATTATTGCTGATTAAATATGAAAATCTTGACAACAAAATATCAAGTAAACGGGATAGTACGATTTCATTATTTTCCTTAAAGATAAGAGGCAATGTTATATCAATGATTTTCTTTGAAGTTTCAATGTAGCTTGGCAAAATCTGATTGACTGCATTCAATACCAGAACCTTTTGTTCCACAGCCGATGATGTTAATGTTTTCAAGACTTTAAATAACTCATCAACAAAACTGTTTAAAATTTCACCGTCTTGCTCGAGTTTGTTGGAACCAAGAACAATCTTTAACGTTTCTGCCGCACCAATCTTAACACTATCCTTACTTGCCTTCAAAGAGCTCATCAACTGACTTTGAAACTTCGTTTTGTGAAGAGTAGATAGAACATTAACTGTTTCGTAGTTTATACTCTTGAATATTGGTGGTGAGAATACCGCAAATGTTAATTCTGAATTCCTTAAAGCTGCTTTCTCTAAACCAGGAATTAAAATATTTTTAAAAGATTCTTCGGTGACAACATCCTTGAGATAATATTCAAATAATTGCAATGCAATAGGATTTGGGGAAACCTTAGTTGCTAAACCAACCTTGGCAAAAAATTCAGTAATATGTACTTCTTTCAACTTTAACAACTCTATTAAATCAGGGTTTCCCTCTGATGCTGCTAAAGTAATGAGTCCCAAAATTGAAATAATACCAGCAATAGGTAATTTATCAATCAAAGTAAATTCGACAAAAGAGTTTATGGTTTCTGGATGAGATTTCATTAGCTTTTTGAAAACAGAGATGATAGTTGATTTGAAAGAGGTGATTGATTTGGTATGATGTGAATCTAATTTTTCGATTTGACTATGATCAGTAATTAAAGCAATTAAAGTGATAGATGTGGAGACTGAAACTTTAAGTAATGAAGCAAAAAATTCTTTATCCTGAACATAAACTAAAATTTCATTGTTCCAATTAATCAAAACCAAAAGATCTCTTAAAGCAATAGGTTTTGTAGCGTGTTTTGCAATGAATGCAATAATGTTCTTAGAGTACCTTTCAGCGTCCATTTTAATGAAATTTTCAAATGCTTGTAATACAAGTTTGTTAAACTTTGAATCAAACGGGTATCTTCTATAAGTTGACAAAATAGACATTAAAATCATATCTTTTTGATTGGTGTCTAATTTCTTATGCTCTTGAGACAATACAGTGTTCAAATTGAACATTGCAACGTCCAATGTATTGACAGAAGACATTTTCAATTGATCTAGAAGTTCATGGATATCATCCAACCACTTATCAGCAATATCGGAAACTTCAGACATATTATGGTAATTGATAAGCGGGGAGTTTGTTTGATGGAAAGAATGATAGTAACCAGTTCTAAACGCTCTAAGGAAGTTGGACGAATTTCTGAAATTTTCAGAAATGAAGCGAAAATGAGGAAAAAAAATATTTAATTTACAAATCAATTTAAAACATTTTATTGTTTTATAGTGGATCAACACTGTTAACGAATATATATATATAAATAGAACACATTTAAATGCAAATAGGGATATTTAAGCAATCCAGAACCAAATTCTTTCTATGAAATTTCTAGGAACTGGTGGAACATAATTTCTTGTTTCTTCTTCAATCTCTTCAAGACCGGTAAAGACATCAATTTGCTCTGGATGAGCAAACATCTTAAAATTTTTAGACCATATTGCATGTGCAACATATATGAAGAAAATGATTGGAAGGGTTATGTAAGCAGCAACAAAATCACTTGCGTTAAAGTGGAAAAACACTGCGTAACCGTTAGTGATAGAAATGAGAGTGAAGAAGAAAATACACGAGTAAGCGCCAATAAGTTGAAGTTTTGGTCTATAAGTAACTCTATCATCCATTTTATGATAAGCTAAAGCTTTTCTGTATCTGATGTAAGTTATTGAAACAAAAATCCAGTCAAGGAAACCTGAGACAGTTGAAATGTTTGAGAACCATGCAAAAGCCTGAGCTGATGAGTCTGAAACGTTTAAATATGCAAGTAAACAGATCGCAGAACTGCATGCAACACAATAGTATGGAACACCAAATCTGTTGACACTGCTGAAAATTTTTGGAATATCACCTCTAACGGACATAGAGTATAAAACTCTTGAAGAGGCGTATAAGAAGGAGTTACCTGCAGAGTAAGCTGAACTTAAAATTGCAGCGTTAACAATATGGTTTAAAACTTTGATACCTGCATTTTGAATACCAATAACAAAAGGTGAAGCAGCAGCAGTATCGGAACCTTCATTAATTGCACTCATTAATCTTGGATCGTTGTAACCAACAATACAACCAATGACAATAACGGAACAAATGTAGAAAAGGAATAAACGGTAAATAAATCTGTCTGCTGCTTTTGGTAAGTTAATTCTTGGTGCTTCAGCTTCTGCAGCACAAATTGTAATCAATTCAGGAGAAAGAATGAATGCAAATGCGGATTTGATAATGGAAGTCCAGCATGCTAAGAATTTACCTGTATTTCCAGATGCTAAATGTTCCACAAAAGCACCAGGTGTTTTCCAGTAGTGGAAACCGAGAACACCATTTGAATCAGGAGCACCACCAAAGAAAATAACAATACCGACAATAATCAAACCGACAATAGTGATAATTTTGATAGAAGCGATCCAGAATTCAATTTCACCAAAAATCTTAACAGCACAGAAATTCAATCCAACAATAGAAATCCAAAAGATAGTGATCCAAATTGCAGGACTTAAATCTGACCAGTATTCAATAACAAAAGCCGCAGCAGATATTTCAGCGGGCGTTAAAAGAGCCTGAGCATAGAAAAGATTCAGACCAGCAGCAAATGCTAGAGATTTATTACCAGTGTAACGATCACAAAGAGCATAAGGTGTAGATTTACCTGGTAATGGTAAGTAAGTGACCATTTCAGCCAACTGGTTCATAATGGACCAAACAAAAGCACAAAGGATAAGATAACCAATTAAAAGAGGAGCGGGTCCACACTGAGAAAGTGCAGCACCGGAACCAACGAATAAACCAGTACCAATAGCACCAGCTAAGGAAATGAATTGAACATGTCTTGAACTTAAACCACGTTTTAGTTCATGAACGCCATCTTCATCCACGTAACTTATTTTCTCGATGTCATCATCGTCATTTGGGGTATTAGAAGTAAAATATTCGACGTCAATAGCTCTAGGTTTGCTGTTTGAGCTTGAATCGTCAGGGTACGCCGTTATATCAACGTTATTTTTCTTGTTGATCGTCATCAATAATTTAGTATGTTGAAAAGAAAAATAAGAAAAAAAAGGAGTTTTCAAAAATATACCTAAGGAAGAAAACGAGAAGTACAGAACAAACTACTTAAGCTTTATAAAATGGAAGATGGCGGAAATGAAGATAGTTTTATAACAGAGTATGCGGGGCGAACAGCCTCGGAAAACATTTGGTAGATCCTTATCAATATCACTAGAGGGATATTCAAAACAGTCATGTATTTTTCGATGTTTGTTCCAGCCCCACATTAACCGTAAAATTTAAAGACTAGCAAAATAACAGAATACTCGGGCATGAATAACGACTGGAAAATTGCACCGGCAAGCCAAAAAATTGCGGGCAGTCTTTCTTTTTCCCCGGCCCGTCATTTTTTTTTGTGGCACCCGTAAAGAAAAAATACGTTTCTCGCTCTAAAATAAGACGGAGAAACTTGGCAGGTAACGGGCCAGTATCTGCTCGGACTACATCGTAAATATTTAGTTAATGATGAGTTTTAACTGTATACAAGATGCTCAGTAAGTGTACGAAGTTCCCCCCACTTACCCCGCAAACAACTTGGTAGCTGATTTAAAAAAGAGGGGCAGGACAAGGAGAAAGACCACTAGAGTTTTACTTGGGACGGAACTCGTGCTAGCACTGTGATGCCGTATAAAGATCGGTGGTGGCATTACGTCTAAGTGGCTGTGGGTTGGGTAAAAGTTGGCGATGTACGGCCGGGAACAGAATTTTCAGGGCTCGTTGGGAAAGGCCGCGAAGGGGTTTGGGGGTTTTTTCTCGGTTGTAGTTGCTTTGTTTAGCTGCAGAGTCGTGATGCTCTGCTGCGAAAAAATCGCTTGCACTTTCCTGGAAGAGTGTGTGTAACTCAGGCTGGGGCGATGGGGACCAGTACAGCCGAAAGCGGTGATCCGGGCCTGTTAGAAGGCTGATACAAGAGTGCGATATTATACTGCTGAAGTTCAACTCTATTTTGTGTTGCAATCGTTGGATTATGACGTAGGTGTTGGAGAAACACATCCTTCTTTAGTTTACCAACAGTAGATATTTATGTCTGCTACAGAAGTTGCTATGCGCCAACATATATATGTTGTTGCAATATTATATATTCGGTTCAGTAATAACTTGCCACTGGGGCATTTATTTTTGTAGCAGAATATATTACTGTAATCTGCCAAATAGTTTCAACACATTTCTACTAATATCACCTAGAACACAGTATGACATAGTGGAAAATAAATCGTGAATGTAGTACAGAAAATTACTAGAACTGAGCCTCCAAATTTTATATAACGCAGCCAAAGAAAAAAACCTAGAAATGCGAAATTTCATAAAACGTAATTTAAGCCCGGTGTTAAATTGGCTTATATTTACAAGACAACATCAATAAAATCTAACTATGCAATGGAAACGTTCTCTACTAAACAATGGATATCTGCACTAATACACAGATATAGTTATAGTGACTTTAAACGGCGACATAAAATTGAGTGGTTTTATACTGCATCTTATTTTGTCTTTGTTGTATTCCTTCTTGCATTGACATCGTCATTACCAATCGATGTTATTGTTCAAAGTGTTGCTAATAATGTTCATTTGGCAACAAATTCAATTATTGTATGGACTATTTTATTAGCTTTAGTGTTTTTCTACAGTGTTTTACACATTGTAAGATTAATTTTTAACAAACTTGTTTTACAAGACATACCCAAATCATACATACCCATCACGAAACAAGATATTGGGAAAAAAATGAGTCGAATAATTGACAAGGAAATCGTTAGATCAAAGAAATTAAGAGAACTTGCTAAACCAAAAGGTCAAGTTGTTCATCTTGGCATGTATCATAAATCAAATTTGGAAAGCGGTTATGAAAAAGATTTGGATATGGAATTACCTGATAATCTTATTTATGAAAACATTGTAAAGATTATTGGTCAAGAGATTAAATACAACAACACTTTGACTTTGAATGATAACAAAGTATTACATTTAAGCAATAAATATACTTTAAGAGAAGAGTTACGGCAAGTTTTCCGGTCAGGTAATTCACAACTGAAACCTCAAAAACTTGAACAGTTTATTAACGTATATGAAAAGTTAAGATACAGCGGTGAGCCGATAACTTTGCCAGAATTCAAGCAATTTCTAAAAGATTGGAACTACATTAAATCTACTTTATAAATATCATGTTTTCTTGAGAAAAATAAATGTATCCCCTTTTCGACATTTATTAAAAATCTAAAAACTTTTAATAAACTTCCTATAGGGAAAACCAGACACTAGCACATAAATCTTGGAGGGTGAAGTTATTACTTTTTTTAGTAAATGGCAATGAAGAGACATGGAAGAGCTCGTCAATTCATCGTGGCAAATACCTCCGTTGGTGTCTTCTTTTTGATTGCAAAAGGAAAAAAATCATTAAGCTGAGGTCAAGATTGATAGAGTGCGAGAGCTGACCTTTTTATATTTTTTTCAAATTTTCTTGTTTCTCAGCGCTTTCTCGGATCGGAAAATTATACTCAGAAATTTAAGGGTTTCCTAATTACTTGCAATTTTTCTATAAATGTGTAATGTTTTAACTAAATAGTCTTATATGTCTATATATCAATATATTTTATTTATCTATTAATCTTCAACTAATGCCTTTGGCTCAATCTTGTCTCTGGAATGATCTTCTTCTTCGCCATACTTTGGAACTCCAAGGTAACCTTCATTAGAGCCAATGTTATAGAATAAAGCACGGTTATATTTGGTAAGTGGTAAACCTTTTCTTAATCTTTCTGGTAAATCTGGGTTAGAGATAAAATATCTACCAAAACCGTAAATAGTATGATCATCTTTGTTGACAATCTCAGGTAATTTTTCAATGTTACCAGGATCTAAGTAACCACCTGATCTTAAAATAATACCCTTCCAGATTAAATCTGGCCAAGTAAAGTCAAGCTTTGCTGCATCAGGGTTGTCAAAAATACCAGAAACTCTTGGTTCAACAATGGAAATATATGCTAGCTCGTTACCCTCATTTGCTCTTCTTTGTAACTCAGAAAAGATGTAACCCCAGGTAACGATTGGATTGATTCTAGCATTTTTACCTTCACCGCCTTGAAATTCGGCATATGGGGAAAATCTAATACCGATATGATCAGCACCAACAGCTTCAATACATGCATCAACAACTTCTAAAACAAATCTTGCTCTGTTTTCAATTGATCCACCATATTCATCAGTTCTTTGGTTGGAACTTTCTTGAATGAATTGATCTAGCAAATACATATGAGCTGAATGAATTTCAATAAAGTCGAAACCTGCTTCATTGATTGCTCTCTTTGCAGCTGCAGCATATTCTTTAACCATTGCCTTGATTTCTTCTTTAGTCATTGCTCTGAGTTCATTACCACATTCCTTTGCAGCTTTCTCGGAAGCTTCGTCAAAGTATATAGGAGATGGAGCAATGAATGGTAAGTTATACTCCTTCAAGAGCTTTGGATCAGCAGTTCTACCTAAGTTCCATAATTGAACAGCAATAGAAGTATCCTTTTCATGAACAGAATCAACAATCTTCTTAAAAGATTGAACCTGAGCTGGGGTCTTAATCATAGGTGCTCTCTCATAGAGACCAAAGTTGTAGTCACAAAATGTACCTTCAACAATCAATAAACCACCATTATTTTCGGCACGCTTTGTGTAGTATTCTAACATAGAATCGGTTGCAACAAATTTTTTCGTATTTCTAAATCTAGTAGTTGGTGGATAAACAACTCTATTCTTTAAAGTGACATGACCAACCTTAATTGGTTCAAAAAGTTTAGTATCGGCAAGCTTAATTGGGGTAGACATTTCTATTTTGTATTATGTTTCTTCCGTTTCGATTTCTTATTAGTGTCAGTGAGCTTTCGTTCTTTTCTCTTCTGCTGAATTTCTTTAGTAATCAAAGAAATACAAGAGATTAAAATAGAGGCCATGCTTTAAGGAAACTATGCGGGCTTTTATACACCTCAAATGCCGAGAAACAATAAGTAATCCACACCTTTCGAGAATCTTCATGGGGTGAAATACCGGTGTTTCCGTTTAAAATCACCTGTTGATTACAAATCAGGCACGTGACTTATGCAACAAACCATTTACGACAGAGCCCCGTGTCGTGAACGTTTTTTTTTTTCACAAAACTCGCGTGTACCACTCAAGAAAACTAAGTGGCTAGCACTCGAATTGGGGATTTTTCCCTTTACGGTAAATTGCCAGGTTTTTGGCGTCTCGTTTTCTCAGGAGCAGCTCATGATCGATTTTCCTGAAGTTGAAGAACGGAAGACACGGCCACAGCTTTGCTTTTCGTTGAGATAACAATTATTTCTTCAAAATACACACTTTAAAAACGTTATGGCAGATACCGATACAGCAGTTGACCCAAGCTGTGATACTTCAAATGAAGATATTATTGCCCAAAGAATCTTGAAAAGAGCTGAAATAGCTAAAATGACCAGACAGCTCAAAAATAAGTTGTCCAAAGCAGGGATGAAAGTTAGAGATCAAAACACAGGTACGAATAGTGCTAATTCTTTACAAGAAGGTATAAAAATTCTACAACATCCACATCGTATGCAGCAATCTTCATCGGGAATGTCTTCTCCTATGAGTTCACCATCTAAAAGTTTGAGTGAAGATGTCACCAATAACATTACTGCAACAGCTATTTCAAACATTCAGAAATCAAAACTGATAACTCCAACTAGGAATACTTTCAATTTATCGATGTCCCAGATAACTCCAAGCACTGGATCTCCTTTGAAGCGGAAGAATTCTTCGATTACAAGATCGGCTACTTCAAATCGCTCGCGTACTTTCTATGACGAAGATGATGATGAAACAGATTCCCTTGTATCGCCATTAAAAAGACATCATAGTAGTTTCTCTTATGGAGTAGCACCATATAACAATTCATCAACCAGTCCATTTCAATTAAAGCAATCTGCTGCTTCGATACCAACTTCTGCTCCTTCTGCTTCCATGCAGCCACCGAAAACACCTCCTCAAAAACAAGAGGAACTTTTCCAGCCATTCTCCTCTCAAGGTAGAAATCGCCGTAGAGATTCTTTTTCAAGACAAAAGGAAAACCAAATGCCGTGGAATGAGCAACAAAATGTGTTATTCACACCAAAATCATCAAATAAAGTCAAAGAGTTCACAACCCCAAATGGAAGTAAATACAGTAATCAACAAGAAGAACTGGGTGCAGACTTACTAATGTTTCTCTCTAATTCACCTGCTAGAACATTCAGTAGTAAGGATC
The DNA here is from genome assembly GCA_030570285.1 of Pichia norvegensis. Taxonomy (NCBI): domain Eukaryota; kingdom Fungi; phylum Ascomycota; class Pichiomycetes; order Pichiales; family Pichiaceae; genus Pichia; species Pichia norvegensis. The sequence continues at coordinate 27,769 of JAJLVM010000004.1, forward strand.
AAAAAGATTATAACAGATTGTTAACAATCCCAACAACGCCAAAATCATCTTCACATAACACTAATAACAATCAACTAGAATCGACACCATTAAGAAATACACCAGGAGCTTCATTTATGCAACAGCCATTGTTAGGTACGCCAATTGGCATTTCCATGTTATCAACGCAAATGACTCCCAACAATCGAAATTCAAAACCTGTTGGATTGAACAAAACGCCGTTTTCTCTGAGTGACTATATCAATCTTACTCCATCTCCGCGTCTTTTACGAACTCCTAATGCTGCTGCAGCTGAATCATCTCTGCATCAGGCATTATTCAAGCATTGATTAACCTCATATAATTATTCCTTCTTCTTCTAACGTTTACCTAATGCTTGTGTACATTTTTTACTTGAATATCTCGATCGCTTAATGCTTCTACAAAGTCTCGAACTCTGGACCGCCAGATTTTTTCGTCCTAAAAGGGTAACCGTGGACCAAACAAAAAAAAAATCTTTTCTCTCGATGAAACAAAATTGGGAAAAATGAAAATTCGTAAAAAATTGAAACCCTCTTTAGCCTAATCAGATTATAAGGCACACCACCACATTATCTTGCTTTATTGTTTGCCACGTAACTAAGTTTAACGCACACCTCAAAACTTCCTTACAATGAGTAACGAACCAGATATGGATACGTCCTCAAACTCACATACACAATTGTATGTGGTAATCAAGGCTTTTACAGCTCGTTTGGATGATGAGCTCACTATCAATGAAGGCGATATCGTGGACTTAATATCTGATGACAGTGAATTCGACGATGGATGGTATATGGGTAAGAACTTAACAACTGGTAAGGTTGGATTATATCCTAAAGTCTTTACACAAATTCAGAAAGACCCATCTAATGATTTTAATAGTTCAAAACCATCATTGCTCAGGTCCAGAAGTAGAAGAACAACACAAAATAGTCCTGTTTCAAACGTTTTTGGGCATAATAATACTAGTAAAAGCAATCTATACAGTGATTCACAAAGTTTCATGAATGCTTCTAATTCTTCAGCCTCTTCAATTCCGCATACAGTTGTGAATAATAGAAATTCAAGTGTAAATAGATATGTGAACGATATCGACAATGCATTGAAAGAACTCAACATAAAGGAAAATTCAGCAACATCTGACAATATGAATCAGGTCAAAAATGTTAATGGAGATGTTGAAGTGATTGATTGGACGCCAGCACAAGTTGCAGAACATTTTGCTCAAATAATAGATGATGAAACTGCTTCAAAATTTATTATTCACAAAATATCTGGTAAAATACTTTTAGAATTGCAACTATCTCATTTGAAAGAATTGGATATCGATTCATTTGGAACAAGATATGAAGTGTATAGAGAAATTGAAAATTTGAGAACGTCTAAACCTGTATCCACACCTGATGATTTCTCAAATCAATCAGAATTTTCAAATTCTACTACTGTCAACTCTTCTTTTGACTCCGGCAAACAACGTTTTAGTTACAAACAAACACCTCACTTGCAAAATCAAGAATCCTCTAGGTTTGCTAAATCCACTCCTTCTCCATCACCACTTACTAAAAACTATGAAACACCTGATAATAGGCATTCTATAATTGATGATGTGCAATTCAATCCAAGAGAAACTTTCAATAAAAGTCCAACCAATCAACTTTCTGAAGAACAGTTTGCCTCGCCGAGAAGAGCTCCAAAACCACCTAGTTACCCATCCCCTGTTGCCAACAATCCAACAAGATTTGGCATTAGATCTCCAGAGAAATCTAAATTCGGAAATGACATCTTACCTAAATTGAATAATTCAGTACATAGTAGGAACTCTTCAGCTGGTAATGCATCATCCATTTACGTTGACACTGCTTCTCCTTCAAGAAGACATTCCAGTATCATTTCAGATACTTTCGAACCATTGATTGGTAAGTCTAAATTTTTAGCAAGGAACCAAAGTTCGTCAAATGAAGATATTAAGGATTCTGTACCGCTCATGTCAGGTGCTGCTGCAACTATCAAGACTGCCTCGGATAGAAGATCAGTTTCAGCTAAAGAATTTCAACAGATTTTGAAAAATAAAGATGTGACAAAAAGAATTCATTCAGATACGCCACCTGTATCTGCTAACATATCCAAAACGGATCAATCTAATACATCTCCATCACCTCAGACAGGACAGTCACGATCAACATTTAGAAATTTTGTCTCGAATGCAAGAAATAGCAAATCTAGCACATCTGCTTTCCAAGAAGGTATTAGAAGTATAACGCCAGATGAAGCTCTATCAAATGCTGATTATTCTGGCTGGATGTTCAAGCGTGGAAACTTAACTATAGGTTCATGGAAACATAGATTCTTTACTTTACATGGTACGAGACTTTCATACTATGTGACTACAAAGGATAACCGAGAGAAGGGTTTGATAGATATTACTGCGCATCGTGTATTACCAGCAACAGAAGCTGAAGATAAGTTAAGTGCTGTTTATGCGGCAAGTGCAGGTTACGGACGATTTTGTTTTAAGTTGGTTCCTCCTGCGCCAGGTTCACGTTCTGGTTTAACATTTACCCAACAAAAAGTACATTACTTTGCTGTCGAAACACGTGAAGAGATGAGAAGTTGGATGTCAGCTTTAATGAAAGCTACAATTGAATTAGACGAAACTGTTCCTGCAATTTCATCTTGCGTAACCCCAACGATACCTCTTCAAAAAGCTCAGGAACTGATGGCTGTAGCTAGACAAAATGCACGTGAAAATTTTGACAACCTACAAAAACTACGTATTGATAATAAAGGTTTTGATCTGACCAGTGATGAAAATTCAGTTGATTCTCCTAGATCTCCTTCAAATGGAATGTCAACACCATATATGATGACATCTGGCATTATGAACTCTGTTAGTTCTGGAATAAACGGATCGTCTACTGCTCTTGAGAACACACCAGCGCGTATGTCTTCCGTGAAAACACATGCTCCTGTTGTTACTAAGCTAGATGAAACTAATGAGATTGACACGGATAAAGCATTTGAACAACCCCCAAGTCTTACTAAGTCACAATCTTTTTCTAAAAGATTGAGATCAATGCGTCGCTCAAACAAAGATTGATTGACTAGTGAATATTACTGTACTTTCTATGTAAAAGTTTAATTTGTATACTATGTAAGTGATAACTCATCGCTATTTTACACACAAGACGAACCACAATTATTGGCCTAGCTTAACGGTTGAAATTGCGCAGTCAGAAAAAAAAAACATCCAAGTCTTCCCTTGCTTGAAGGTTTCGGATTTCGTTCCAGATTAGCAAAGATGGCGGAATATATTACGGTTTCAACATGTTCTTTGAATCAATGGGCTCTAGATTTTGAAGGTAACAGAGATAGAATTTTGCAATCGATTTTAAGGGCTAAATCCGATGGTTCTATGCTTCGTGTCGGTCCGGAACTTGAAATCACTGGCTATGGATGTTTAGATCATTTTCTTGAAATGGATGTATACGATCAAAGTTGGGAAATGTATGCTACAATCCTTGCAAATGAAGAAACACATGGTATTATTTTGGACATTGGTATGCCAATTTTACATAAAAACAAAAGATACAACTGTCGTGTAGTTTCGTACAATGGTAAGATTTTAATGATCAGACCTAAGTTACTACTTGCTAATGATGGTAACTATAGAGAAATGAGATATTTTACTCCATGGATTAAAACTCAGTATGTTGAAGAATATATTTTACCTCGTATAATTAGAGATATAACGGGACAAAATGTTGTTAAGTTTGGAGATATGGTTATTAGTACTAACGATACTGTTATTGGATTTGAAACATGTGAAGAAATGTTTACACCACAGAGTCCGCATATTTCTATGTCTCTTGATGGTGTTGAAATTATTACCAACTCTAGTGGTTCTCATCATGAATTGAGGAAATTGAACACTAGACTTTCTTTGATTCAAGAAGCCACAAGAAAATGTGGTGGTATTTATCTTTATGCTAATCAAAAGGGATGTGATGGTGATAGACTGTATTATGATGGTTCATCTATGATTGTTGTAAATGGTGAAATTTTAAAACAAGGTGAACAATTTTCTATTGCTGATGTGGAAGTTTTAACTGCTACTATCAATTTAAATGATGTCAGGACTTACAGATCGGTTATATCTCATGGAATTCAAAGCATTGACTCGCCAAAATATGAACGTATTAATGCGTATATTGATATGGCAACTAGGACAGGATCCCCAACTCCTGTTATTAGTTACAAGATTTATCGCCCTGAAGAAGAGATTGCTTATGGACCAGCATGTTGGTTATGGGATTATGTGAGAAGATGTAAAGGTAGTGGTTTTTTCTTGCCATTAAGTGGTGGAATTGATTCTTGTGCTACTGCAGTTATTGTTCATTCTATGTGTGTTCTCGTTGCTAAAGAGATTCAAAAGGGTAACAAACAAGTAATTGCTGATTTAAAAGCGGTTTTGAAGGAGGAGGAAATCCCAACCACAGCAGAAGATATTGCATCTCAGATTTTCCATACTGCATATATGGGCACTACCAATTCATCTAATGAAACTAAAAAGAGAGCAGCCGATTTAGCATCCAAAATTGGTTCATATCATGTTAGTTTTAATATAGATGGTATTATTACAGCGATTGTCAGTCTTTTTGAAGTTACAACAGGTCATAAACCAATATACAAGATTTTTGGAGGCACTGATATTGAGAATTTAGCATTACAAAATATCCAAGCTAGATCAAGAATGGTACTTTCTTATTTATTTGCACAAATGCTCCCTCTTGTAAGGAAGAAATCCAATAAAGGTGGTTTGCTTGTTCTTGGTAGTGCAAACGTTGATGAACAATTAAGAGGTTATTTGACTAAATATGATTGTTCCTCTGCTGATTTGAATCCTATTGGTGGAATTTCGAAAAATGATTTAATCAAATTTATCAGATGGTCAGTAAATAATTTCAATATACCAGTATTAGAAGATTTTATCACTGCAACACCAACGGCTGAGCTTGAACCGATAACTGAGGATTATGTTCAATCTGATGAATCTGATATGGGTTTCACATATGATGAATTAAGTGTCATGGGTAGGTTGCGTAAAATAGAAAAATGTGGTCCATACACAATGTTTATCAAATTATTAACTATTTGGAAAGATAAGAAGACCCCTGAAGAGATTGCTACCAAGGTGAACAGTTTCTTTTTCTATTATGCTGTTAATAGACATAAACAGACAGTTTCAACACCATCATACCATGCGGAGCAATATTCTCCTGATGATAATCGTTTTGATTTGAGACCGTTCTTAATTAATCCAATGTTTACATTATCACGTAAAAGGATTCAAGAATATTTGAATCAAATTGAGTAAGAATTTAAAGTTAATTATTATTTTTTGCTCTTCCATTTTTCATTGAATTTGTTTAACATTATAGCATTTGTAGATAAAGTTGAATTTGAACGATGGTATAATTCATAATCATTTCGTTCGACAAACTCCAGTATAATTTGTGCAAAATTATGAGGTATATCTTCTTGAATAAAATGACCTGTATTATTTAAAACAATCAATTGAAACTTCCCTTGCATTTGACCAATTATCAAACCTTTATCAAGATAATTATTATTAGCCAAAATTAACAATTTAGCTATTGAATTTGGAATTGAGATAAATTCATTACTTAAATCTTTAAACCAATCAAACCAGTAAGGTTTTGTTCTTTTTAAGTCAATAATAAATTCTAGCTTACCCGTTGTATTTTGTTTCACCAGAGATGGTATACTATATTCTAACGATTTTCTATTTGATATTTGGTTATGATCAATATAATATTGAATGACCGAATCCATTGAGTTGAAAGATGAAGGTAATCTACGTAGAAAAGCTTCCATGACTGGTAACGAGGATATTGCCAGTTCTTCAACAATATCTACAACAACTAAACCTTTAATTTGAGAGATATAGGTTTTATTTTTTATCAAATATTTTGTTAGAACTGAACCACCAAGTGAGTGACCAATAAGGTAAACTGCTGCATCTTTATTTATTTGTTCAAAAAAAGTTGAAATAATGAATGAAAAATCACTTATAAGTTGATAAATTGATAGATTGTAATTTGAATCAGAATTTGACTGATTTAATAAATTAGATTTAGCGTGACCTCTCATATCAAACATAAATAATCCTGGAATGGTTGATGAATCAGATGATGCTAATGCTTTTTCAAGAAGTTGAAATGTTTGTGAAGAAGAACCTGCACCATGATGAGCAATAAATACCAATGACGTATTTTTAGGGGGCGAATAGTAAGTTTGAAATGTATAGTTTGTATCGGGGGATGTATAAGTTTTATCAATCATAAGGAATTGATTATTTGAAATGGATTAAATAATGGATAAAAATATTGGTATTTTAATGAAAGATCTATAAAAACGCTAAAAACGAAATAAAAATAAAGTTAAAGTAATCTGATTTGAGAAAAGGTAACAATAATAACAATATCAATAACATGTGAGAAATAATAAATTAATAGAAAATGAAAAAAAGATGAAAAAATTAAATTAATGAGGGTGTAAGTAAAATTGAGAAATTCAAAGAGAAACTGAAAAGAAAATTAAAACATTATAATAATGTCAATAAAGCTTTCTTTTTTTTCAAGTTCGATGGGTATAATAATAATTTGTAATCAATATGTTGGTATATCAAGTTGGCCATGTTTATAACAGCATCTTTTTCCGTACTTGCAATAACCTAATTCTAACCAGTTTTTACACATTTTAGTTTTAAAATTTTTGTTTCTTGGTACTTTAATTAGGTCAGCTTCTCCATGAGCAAATTGGCATTTGTTATTGTAAGGACAGTATCCTAATTTTGAATAAGAATCACATAACTCTGTTTTGAATAAAGATTTGTTAATTTGAGCTTTCTGTTGTGATCTTTGTTGTTGTGATGGATTTAAATTGTTGATTTGTGAATTTTGTTGCTGTAACTCATTTTGAGTAGAAATTTTATTCAAATATGAATAATTAATGAATTCTTCATTAAAAGTTAATTTTAGCTGTTGTTGTTGAGGTTGGGGTGCAACTACCGGATTAGGAAAAGAATTATTCCATTTAGATAATGATTCATCAGAAAGAGAGTTTTGATTATTCCATAAATCTGATGAAGGAGCAAAAGTTGGAGAGCTGACAAATGGAAGTTGCGGAAGTTGTTGATTGGCAAATGAAGACCTATTGGAAGATTTATTTGATAAATAATCTGAATTATTAGGCGAAGTGGAAGTAGAAGGAGAGTCTGAAAGTAACGGCAAAGGTAGTTGTAAATTATTGTGAAGTGAAGACGTATTTGCCTTCATCACATCAGATGGCGATAATTGTTGCTGACCAAGCCCCGACGAGATTGTATTGGACAAGTTTGGATAACTGTTTCCTTGACCTAGCACCGACGTTGGACTTAGTTGTTGTCTTAATATTGTATCCAAATGCGAGTAGTGTGACATGAAGCAAGAGAAGATGAAACAAACAAGGTAACAATAAACAACAAACGAGAAAAGACAGAAAAAGGTGTCTGTCAAGCGATAAGATAAGACATGGATGAGCCCGTTCAATGCTCCGAAACAAAAAAAAATTTTTTCCTTCTTCCAAAGAGAAGAAAAAATCGCCACGCCAAAACCCCGCCAAAACCCCGCCCAGCCCCCGCGACAGAGCGCTTGTTGTGGCCGCGGAGGCTGTGTCGCAGAGCGTTTTCTGTGGAAGTGTTCTTCTGTGTTGGTGTGAAGGTAGGTATGGAGGTGGTGCTCGTGTTGTGGATTGCTGTTGCTGTTGCTGTGCTGCACTAACAGGAAAGGTCAGATTTACATATAATGGTGCTCTTTCTTCCCGTTTTAGCTGTGGTTGGTACTATCTTAGGAGTTGTTGCGGCAACAGGTGCAGTTGCTGCCGGTCTGTACATCATCAGTGAAGTCATTGAAACGAGACTTAGTATTGCTGCTACTTGGCTACGACGTCTCCTTATCACAGTGATTACAATTCATGTGTTACTTTTCTTATTTGATGGTTTCCCTTGGAAACAGACACTATTTTCTTTAGTTTGTTGTACAATTCATTACCGCTGGACTCTAGCTCTATTCCCACATAGGTTGACATTAACATCACCTCCATTTATTGTTTCCTGTGTCTTATCTCTCATATCGCATATTTTATGGTTTTCATACTTCAATAACCCTTACATACCATCACTTCAAGAGAGATTGGAACCTGATTTCGTTGCGCCTTATTACCCTTCATTTACAGAAGTTGCAGCATTTTTCGCCATTGAAGTATGGGCTTTCCCATTTTCTCTATTTGTTGCTGTATCTTCAGTGGAAAATGAACTACCGTTTGCACATGAATCAAATCATGATAGTAGCGAACATAAACGTACAACTACCGCTTTACAAAATCTGTTAATGGCACCATGGAAGTACATCCAATCTCTTATATCTTAACATTCCTGACTATATATTAACAAACATTTCCTCATTATCTTTAATTATAGCATCCATCCGCTAACTTCTGACTTGTATGCTTGATGCTCGCGTGTGGAAGACTGGTCTCAATAATTGTATGTACATTTTTCGTTTATCAATAAAATCTAAAAATTTCTTACTTAATCTTTCAACGGTTAATCTTTCAACGGTTAATCTTTCAACGGTTAATCTTCATGCAAAATGAGAAACATGAGGAATTGATTTCAATTGTATCATCGAATCAATTAAGTATTGGTCCAAAAAATGTTATAGATTGTCCAAAAGGCTTTGTTATATACAACAGAAACTCAATTTTACGCTTTAAATATACTGATAAAGATAAAGTTAAAGTTAAATGTTCCAGAAAATATCAATTATCTAGAAGCTTTGCAGATGCACAACCTGAAATTGAAGCTGTTTTTTATATTTTTGAATCAAATTGTTTTGTTGTCAGTTGCTCTGGCTCAAATACCCCCTTTATTTTAGATAAAAGGCTTCAAATTAAAAATGATTTCAATACTGAATCTATCTTGGGTACCTGGCAATTCACTATGAGTCTTGAATCAACTCCAACAGTACCAAAATCGATTAGTTATACAGTTGGCAGTTGTGGTGGTATCAAAAGCCATTATAATTTTTGTTTCTATCGGCCTGAATTTGGAAACTACTATTTTGAATACCGTTTGAGTGCAATATATCATGTTAAATGCGAAAATAATGCTGAAAAATATAAGAAACTATATGTTCCCAGCTGCATATTTGAGTTTAGCAGACGTTTAGTTTCAATTGAAAAAGATTTCTTTACCTTTGTGGACGCATTTTCTTTCTATCTTAGCGATTATGCAAATGCTAAGATCTCACATAATTTCAATTCCTTCATTACTGCTTTCCATAGACTAAATGGTGATAAATTTTACTTCATTGTTGTTACCGACTCTCATGAAATATATGATATACAAGCAATAGATTCCCACTCAAAATTAATTGTTAAAAAATTAATTGATCATCCAGTTTCCATTTACATAGACTCTATTTCGGAGACAAAAAATGAATTGTTTTTTTACTCTGACAATACCGGACTTTTAGTTTACCACAAAAAATCTAAAAACTTATCTTACATAGTCTCGGAGAAACAATCGCTGGATGAAATAAATCTCGGACTTCACGTTTCTCATAAGTTTTGTTTACCCTATAATTCATGGATCACCGTTACAGATGATGGAAAAAATTCAGTAATATCAAAGAACACGCCACTAAGAATAAGTAAAGCCAACTCAATAGACTTTCAAGCATATAAAACGGTGAATTTTAGACTCCCACAAAACTCTCTCATGGATATAGTTGATATGACTTTGATTAGTTATTCAAGCAAAAAATTATTTATTGAACTACCTGAAAACAGGGAACCAATTGTTTTAGAGCTAATGCTTGATTATATACCCACCAAAATAAAAATACTTAGTTACACGTCTAAGATCTTAGGGTTTGTAATTTTCAACAATCATAACTTAACAGTTTTCAAAATACTTCTTAAATCTTTTAAATTAAAATTCTGTGGATATCAAAAATGGACACTTGATGATTATATTACTGATATTGAGCTTGCTGGAAACATGTCGGATCATACCATGTATCTTCTAACAATTGCAGGTAATATCTATAAATACAATATGAAAACTAATGAAACCGAATGCAAGGAATCTATGTCAGCAGCTACTCGAATTTTCAGAATTGATCAAATGTACTTTATTACAAAATCAAATGAAATACTGAGTTTTGAGTATGACAAGTTTAACACCAAAAAATCAATCTATCAGTTTACGTTGCCAATAATTGAAATCGAAAAAGTAAACTTTGAGTCATTATTGATCAAAACCGCAGAAAACGTATATCACATGCAATTTAAAACTGATGATCAATCGATTTACGAGCTTCCGATAAAATCAAAAGTACTTCATTGTGTTATCTTTAAAAACTTCATTTTGGCTACAACTGCAAGAAATTTCTACATGGTTCATATAGCAGATCTTTCGATTCAGCTTATGATGAAACTCCAAGGAGAAACCTCTATAAACTGTGACTCTGAATCGAACTTAATTTTTCTTCATGGAATCGAAACGTCAATATATGAATACCATAGTGCGGATAACATACTTAAACTTTTATTCAATGAAAAACATCAGCAACCTTTTCAGAAAGACTTGTTGTTTTTAGACAAATATCAGAAAAAGAAAATTAGAGCAGGTATAGTCAGTGACTATTTTGAATTAACTAAACATTATGTCAAAAATCCAATTTCAATCCTTTTTTTCAAGGCTATAAAGTTTGAGAACACTATATACTACGTTAGTGTTGATCAGGCTCGTACGTTAAGACTAAAGGTAGCCCAAAATATTCATTCTGATAATTCTGTTATTCATTGCGTTAAAAATGTATCATTCATGGATGCACATGCTGATAGGTATGTTTTTTACATTTGCGAATGTAGAGCATATATTCTCGATATAGCAATTTTGCGTACAATTCCTGTTGGATATCTGGAAGATGTCGAAAATGTGTTATTTTTGAATCACGATGTAATCCATTGGGATTCAGGAGAAATATCTCCCGGAGGACATTTCTGCACAGCATCAAATAAGGGAATACTGGTGGACTATTTCGCTAGAAGATCCAATAAATCTAATAAAGTATAAGTGAAAACTTTTTAAGTTTCGTCATGCAACGAAAACGTACAATTTTTGTTCTGGTTTGACAAAAAAGCACTCCACTATTCCCTTGATATCTAATGGTAGAGGGAACTTAACAGTTTTAGCATTTTCTGCACCTATTAAAAGCTCCTTTTCCTTCATCGCTAGTTTTAAATGATACCCTTTAGCTTTTCTTAACTCTGAACTAATTTTTACCAATATCTTATAGCTTTTTGCAGTTTCATTAGGTTTCAGTTTACTCATTTCAATTTCAAAATTGATACCCTTATTAACAACACGCTCTTCAGCACTTTGTTTAGACTTTTGAAAAGTCTCATCTTTAATTGTTTTTATATTAGTGTTTTCATCAAGCTCTTCTATTATTGGTTTCCCGCTTATTCTTTCATTATTGCCTAGCAAAGGCTGTAAATCTGTCAAACCCTCATCTATTTCATCTCCCAGCCTTTTCGCCTTGAATAGGTTGGCTGGGTCATCGGTAGAATTGTCTTGATATTTATCTTTGCCTACATTCTCCAAATCTTTGACCTTTTGCTCTATTTCATCTATATCTATAAAAATTGACTCAGGTTGACCTCCCATACTTTTCCTGTTGGGGAAACTTATTGCATCTCTGTCTATAACGAGACCTTCCAAATTGAATTCAACTGCGTCAAAACACCATTGAATTAATATATTCTTCAAGTCTTCTGATGTCATGCACCATCTCATATATTTGTCATTAATTACGCAATCAACCAAAATACATCTTTGCTGTTTTTTATCTAGTATATTTCTATATTGGGAGGTTAGGATGGGGATTTCCCATTCACCTTCATAAATCATCATAAAAATCTTCTCTAAATTAAATTCATTTTCAGACATCCCCTTTACTTCTTTTGTTGGTACTTTGTCATTGGTACAAACATTGATGAATAATTTCGTTCCTGAAGGATACACTTTAAAGGGACTGAATATTTTTGTCTTCAAAACAAAATGAGGAATGGGGATGATCTCCTCAACTTTATTTTCATCTTCAGCCCTGATAAATGCCATGGAATTGCAATGTTTTGTTCGTGCTGTATCTGTATAGGATAGCGTAGAATCATGTTCCAAAAGGTACTTCAAAAAGCGTGTTTGACAATCACAGCGCCTTTTCTGAAACTATTTTCTTGCGCTAAGAAAAGCACTAGCACTCCTTCTTTGTAGTATAATAACTCCAAACGGGATAACAATTGCTACTAAATATCATGTCAAATGACTTACAGAATAAAGAGGTACCCACAAAACTGGATACAGTGGACAATAAAGAACAACAGGGCACTGATTTTGAAACAAATTCTCTGGAATTTAGAACACCAGACTCTAAAATCAACAATCGCAAACTGAGATCATCAACTTCAAGTTCAGATTCGAAATCCCCACTTCGAAGGCACATCAGGAACACCAGTGATAATAGTACCTCTTCAGCTAGTACTACTGCACCAAATAGTGCAAGAAAGGGTATCAATCTTGGTCTCAGTGTAATAAGTTCTGGAGGAAAGAACAGATCCCGAATTGTTAATGGAATAGGGACTAGCTCTGAAAATGTTACAAAATCAACTATATCCAATGATGATGGGACCATTACTCCAAATAATGAAGAGGTGTATCCAAACTCACCCACTCAAGAACCTGATACAAATGACATTCAAATATCTGAGAACTTCAAATTACTAGCTTCTAAAGAACTTGAAATTCTAGAAATCAAGAATCAATTGAAAGAGCTGATGACTACAAAGCGTGAAAAGGAATTGGAATTGCAGTATTTAAAAAGAGATATTGAGCGGCAATTGCTACGTAAAAGTCAAAATTATACCAATAACAGCATAATGAATACGAACAATACCCCAAGGTCTCCTACTTTAGCGCAAAAACATAGAATAAAATCATTGAATTCTAACATAGATCCATTATTGGATGATTCATATTCCAATACCCAATCACATGTAGAAGATAACAAAAGAAACTCATGGTTTGCAAAACCTCTAAACTTTATTCAAAACTTCGATAACTTGATATACAAGGAATTTGAAAAGTTGCAGATTCCTGATTCTGAAGTTGGCACGACTGAGGTCCATCGAGGTGATATTTTAGATGAAAACGATGAAGACGAGGAATTCATTGATATGGATTACAATCAGAAAACATCTCCCAATGCTGAAACATCGTTATCTACAGATGTGTTGCATTCGGTTTCTCAGCATTTATGGTCATTGGTCAATGATGTTAAATCCAACCTTCTTACAGAGGACATTGCGAGTACTGATAATGCACCAATTCTTGCTTCATCATCCCCTCAAAAAATTAGGGTAAGAACTGCTTCCATATCTAAACGAAATTCATACAGTCAACATTCCAAGCATAGTAATATTTTGAACCAAACTCACAAAAAGAGGCCCAGCATGAATATTTCTAGTGAAACGAATGCTGAAAAGATGAATGCTACAGAAAGTTTGACAATTACTAATGACGAAAAAAGTAATATTGTGAGAGATTTGTCTCATAATAGCATCGAATTGCCGGAGTCTGAGTCTCCAAAAGAATTGGAAACGCGAGATGATGCTTATATAAATGATTTTGATCTGCAAAATAATGATGATACATACATGGAGGTTTGAGGAAGCTTACTATTTGTGTAAATTGTATAGTTCTTTTTTCAAATCATTGAGTTCATTTCTCAATTGGTCACGCTCTTGTGATACAATATAAACGTTAGCCTCTAAATCTCTAATTTTGATTTCATATCTTTCATCTATCAAGCTAACATTATGATCATTCAACTCGTCTTCTTCCTCCTCTTCTCCGTTTGATACACGTTTAATACTATTATTCGAATCATTTCTTACTGGGGTAAAATTTCTCTGGCTTCCATTTGAATACACTCTCTTTTTAAGTTTCAACTCGTCTAATTCTTTGCTCAAATTTGAAACTTGCGCTTTAAGTTTGTCTGCTTCTGTTTGAGAAAGTTTGAGAGCTTGGTAGGAGTTAGACAAAGATTTTTTTGATTCAGCAAACAACAGCTCGTAATCTTTTAATTTATCTGCAAATTCTTCGTTTTCCTTTTGTAATTCACTGTGTTGCAACTTTAAGTCATTTAACTCAGCTTGCAAATCTGATAAAGCAGTGTGTGGACCTTCAGATGACCATATTGCGAAAAGCTCTTCAAGTCTATGATTAAAAGTTTTAATATGTTCGGCTTCTACTGATTCACATGTCGTGGTGTTTTCTAGTTTTAGTTTCAAGGCAGAATTGATAGCTTCTAACTTTAATATTTTTTCATTAAGAAGCTCCTCGTCTTGTAATTTATTTGACAACTCGTTTATTCTTTCTTGTTGAATGTTCACCAATTTTTGCAACTGTGGTACAGTGGCTAGTTCCTTAGAAATAAACTTTTTAAGGTTTCGGTTTCTCTCCCCTAGGGGAGTTTTATCTCCTCCCTCGATTTCATTAATGTTGTAAACTACAGTTTGGGATTCACGTAGTTCGTTTAGTTTTTTTGTAAGATTTGCATTTTCTATTTCAAGTTTTGAAATCTGAGCATCAGCATTAGCAACACTCATTTTCATTTCGATTTTTACATCATTAACCATTTGCAGCAGTTTTTGTAGCTTTAAATTATCCTTCTCTGATACAGCGGGTGAAAATGGTAGTGCCGCAGATTGTTGCAAAAGTGGAGTAGCAAAAGAAGGTGCTTTGAATTTACCATCATACTCTGTTGATTTATCTGTATTTGCACTTTTGGAATCTGAAAATTGTTGAAACTTAGATACATATTCAGTATTTTCTTCAGGCGTCTTGTAAATATTTTTATTTGCAATAGGATCTGCACTAGTTTCTAGTGGTATTTCTGATTCATGAGATGTGCGTGACGATGTGTTATTGACTGGGTTTGATGAAGGTTTTTGCATGTTATTACTTTCAAGCACAGTTGAATTTGGAGAAGGCTCTTCCGCAGTTTGACTGATTCCATCAGAGACGTTAGTGTTTACAAAATCAGCAGGCTCTTGTATGGATTCAGAAACTATATTCGGTTTTTTCTCCTTGATAGGAGTGGATGATGCAAAAGACTGCCTTGATTCAGCATTCGTTTGATTTTCAGGTGACTCTGTTAAATCAATATTCGACTTAGAGTCTTTGTTTTTTAATTCACTATGGCTAAAAGTCGGAAAAGCAATTTGTGAAGGTTCTGTAGCAGTTGTTTTAGCTTTCGAATTGTCGAGAAACTTTGAAATCTTATTGATATCACATTCATAAATAACTGACGTTGAGTGATGAAATTTCGTTTCATCGATTAAATTGATAGATGTGTCAGCGATACCATCAAAGTCATCTTCGGCAACATCACCTCCCATTATTAGCAACTTCTCTTCTGTTGGATTTAAAGAAATTGAAAGTCCAAACTTTGCAGTTGGGGATAGGGGTAAATTGGATTTTAGTTTCCAAGAATTAAAAGTTGATAAATCAATGATGTACAAATCATTAGAATTTTCTTCATTTGCTAATTTACCACCAAAAATAAACAGTAATGTTCCGTGAACAGCGGTTGAATGGCCATACATTGCAGGTGGGTAAATTGGTCCTGCGAGCGTACAGATGCTCCATTCATTTCTTATCAAATTGTAGCAGTAAAGTTTATCGTTAACAAAAGAATCACTATTTCCACCAAAAACAAATAATTTTTCATTGAATGAGGTCATTGAATGGCCTGCAAGAGGGGGAGGTAAATCGCCGCTTGGTTCAACTTTGATCCATTGATTTTCAGGATTTCTAAAATTCGTAAGATCAAATTTCCATAAATCGTTATAATTGACATTATTAAGTTGGCCCCCAAAAACATAAAGTTGACTCAGCCAAGATCCTGGTTTTTTTTCCAAATTTAAAACTGCAATCTGAGTTCCATATCTTCCAAAAGGTCTTGGACCTTTAGGAGAAGTTATAGTCCATTTAAGTGAGGATATATTGAAAAAGTACAATTGATTGTCCAAGGTTTGTTCCTCATTAATAGCTGTATCACCACCAAAAATGATAAATGCATTACCTATCAGAACAGATGAGTGACCTGTTCTTGGTGAAGGTATATGCTGAAAGTTTTCAATAGGCGATGCAATATATGGATATTCACTATACTTAGATGGATCATCTTGTTGTTGTAAATCCGTTGGTCTTATTTGTTCTATGATCCACATATCACCGTATACTTCCGTTCCTGATAAGCCACCCATCATATATGAAGATCCTGAAATAGAAGTTTGTGAGGACAATGTATAACCATACCTTGGAAAAGGAGAATTGTATAGTACTTTTTTAGTCCAAGGGGTATCAGTACCCACTTTTTGATTATTTGAGGGTGTTAGTGGTAAACTCTTTGAAATCAAATGATCTGAAAAGGAGGTTTCAGGGGTAATAGGGGCAATATCTTGTTGATTATGATTTGCATCCGTAGAATCTGGAGAAGATAATGAATTGACCTTGATATTTGTTGATGCTGATGTTTTTTGTATATGCTTTAACATCGGAGAAATATGAGGATCAGAGATCGGATCAATGTTTCTACCACTACCATTTCGGGAAGACCCTGATCTGTCTAAGATACTATTATCAACTGCATCCAAAACACTTCGTGGACTCATAGTACTGCTCTTGCGATTATTCGCATCTCTTGCTTGTGTTGAAGGAGGTGTTGGTAGTGATGCGGAAGGTGGAGATTGTGTATCTGTCTTCGAAGATCTGGATTGGTTGATTTTCTTGAAGAAACTGGGCATAATTAAACGAATGGAAACTTTGTAAATTGGTATTTCTATATATAAAGGAAGACAAATGCTATCTATGTGTTCTGTGTAATGATATATCTATCTAAATGTTGAAATGGGTTAGATGGGATGATTTTGTGGTGTTTGTTTACCTCGAATCAAGTCTACAAGTTGATCCAGGAGCTGTGGACGGGACGGGTTGAAAGAAGTTCTCTCCTCATGCAGCCAGTGCACCGCGACGGGGAAGTTACCACATTAGTCAGAGAAAAAGCGGGCCAAGGGGCGCCATCGCTGGTGGAAAAACTCGATCCGGACGTCAAGCTTTTCATGTGGAGAACCCGCCAAACCAGCCATCATCCATTCCGCCGTTATCGTCGGTGCTATCATCAGTATCGTTGAGTGACATGGAAAAGAAATGTGTTGTGTTTGTTTTGTTCGTGTCAAACAACAACTTTTTTAGGGGCGTATTTGATCTATTTGACAATGTAGATCTCACAGAATCAGCTTCTGTGTTTCCATTTTTGTCATCCAAATATAGATTCTCGTCTTCCTCGAAAACGTGGTTACCTGTATTCGAAGTATCGTTCCCCCGTATATGCAAATTAAGATTTCGTGTGGATATCAACGTTGGTATACCCAATTTAATGTTGTTCCCGTTACCTTGTACTGCAACTAGTTCATTATTCAATTTCGTATTTGATGTAGACTTTAACGTATCTAGATTACTACCTATTGATAAACTTCCGTAAGTTCCATTCAAGATTGTACCTGAACCAGTATCTGTTAGCTTGGATAAAGTATCTTTTGCTTCCTCTTTCTTTTCAGTATATCGTTTAATCTTTTGTGTTGTACCAAATGATAAAACTCTTTCATCATCATCCTCATCTTCTGAAGTTGGTATGGCATCTGAGTCAGAGCTATGGTCATCGATACTATTCAATGTAAAAGACGCTTTATTATTAAAATTGTGAATTAAATGATTATTCACAGAGTCAGAGTTTGCACTATTTGGAATAAGCGACGATTTCCTTGACATACATAATCCATCATATTCAAATCCATCGCTGTCGGCCGTAGACTCACTTCTATTTAAGAAAAAATGCGAATATGGATCACTTTGAATCGGTTCCTCCTTAGAATAAAAGTTTTTCATATTTAATTGGAATTTACTTTTGTTTTCCTCATTGAATGAGCTCAATGATGTAATCGATCCCTTGTGAATATTTTCATTCAAACTTTTGCCATTATCTTCAAAATCATTGACACTTATGATATTCTCAATCTCTTTCCCACGTCTCTCATCTTCCATCTCACTATCGCTGTCGCTATAGCCTCCTTCACCACCAAAATAACTATGCAACTTATCAAGATCAATTACTTTCTCCTTTTTCGTGTCTTTATCAAGCAGATATAATTGTCTTGAAGATCTTGTCTGTTTTAATGACTCGATATTTCCTTCATCATCCGACAATGCATTCTTCTCGCCTAGCCCAATGGTATTTCTTCGCCTTCTCAAAGGTAATGTGGAAATTGGTTTAGGTGGTTCCAATTGTTTTGGTATGCTTTGAATAATGGTCGCATATCCTGATGTGCCAATAGTTAATTCACTTCTCAAGTTTTCAGGATCTAATTTTGTCAAATCAATCGGTTTCTCTAAAATACTATAAAACTCTTTATCTGATGATGGTGAAAGTAGATTGTAGAGATTAAAATCGTAATCCATCAATCTGAACACCGAACGTCGCTTCTCGGATTGTTTGAAGTAAATCGGTGTGCATAACGGTATTTCATTAAAGACAGATCTGCCAAGTAATATTTGTAATAATGTAGAGATTATGGCACCATGTGAGACTATGAAAACTACAGTATGTTTATCCGCATGTAAATCTTGTCTTGTGTAATAAAACTGTAATAATTGGATTAAATAATTGTAGCACCTTCTTGTAAAACTTGCTGTAGATTCACCATACTCACCGCAATGACCAAGCTGATTATATGACCACATTGGGTCCTTAACGTTTCGTAGTTGTTCTCTGCTTTTGACTGAAAAGTCACCTTTACAATCTTTCTCATTAACTGGCATGTTCAAATAAGCATTAACATTATTAATCATAGAGTAGCCATCATCATTTGGTGGTAAATAATTTAAATTATAGCTCTCGTTTAACCACTCTGAGAGCCCTTGATCAACCCTTAGTTTGATTGTAGTCTTTGCTTCGTTTTGGCCTTTCCTACTTTTCAACTTGTCGAGCAATAGCTCACTCGTTTGAATACATCGATTATAAGGTGATGAATGTATCATTATATTGTACCTCATATGTTGAGATAATACCTGGTTGGAAATCTTTTTAAATGCACTTTCCATCTCTTGAGAGGCTATAATCTGATTCAAAGGAGGATCAAAGTTAGAAAGCCAATTTGAGGGGTCAACGTCAAGAGAGTTTTCTTCTATTACATTCGAATTTTCATGATCATCTTTATTCATTAGAGAAACCTGTGACTGGCCTGGCGATATGCCATGCTTGGCCTTGTCTATTCGAGTTCCATGACGTAAGAGAACAATATGCATTTCTGATGCTCCTATTTAAAATCAAAAAGAAGGGCTAATAAAACTATGTTGTTATCAGAAATATTGCTTCAAAGCTGGATGTTATTAGATTGCGTTTGTGAGACAGATTATATTCTTTATTGAAGCAAGCATGTGCATGCATTTTATTTTATGTAGTGTCGCCAACTTCGTTTAAATCAAAAATTCCGGTGAGCATCGATCGCAGGCCTGATTTCCGTAGGAACAAGCATAGACCCTGCATGTATATACGACATAAAAAAAGCACTTTTAAGGTGACTACAGTTTAGCTGTTTATAAAAGAATGTCTCAAATATAATCTATTCTAATCTTTTAGCATCTTCCATTTTGAACAGTCAAAATTTGCATAACAACGAAACTCATTGCTGAGCCCGTTTTTATGTTCTGGATAGAAATCGGTCACCTTTATACCCGGATAATTTTTCAAAACGTTTTCCTTCATTCTTTCACCAGTACATGAAATTAGTTTTGATGATTGGTCTTTCAGTAAAAGTTTGGCCGTTTGTGAAGATTTCAACTGACACTCTGCTTCAAGAAATGGTGGATCAATCAATAATCTATCCACTTTTCCTTTCAAATCCTCTCGGAAATTACTAGGTTCATTGTAATCATAAAATCCAAAGTGATCCTTACCAGAAAGTAGCTCAAATCTTTTGTCAAATTCAAAAAGATAGATATGTTTAGTTGGAATAGTTGATGGATCGCGTTTATTCATTATTGCATAAACAGAAGGAGCACTGGCAATGCATATAACAGTATCTTCGGTTGCACCTTCAAGTAGAGCATCCAGTAATGTATCCGCTGTAGAGTCGCTATACCAAAATTGGGATAACTGCCAATCTTCCTTAAAGTCATCTATGCTGAGCTGTTTCCTTTCATCAAAGTCTGTTTCAGCAGATTGGAATAATTTGTTAAACTTTTCAGTTCTTTCCGCTTCTTCATTTTTAAACTCTTGCAATGCAGCCAAGGTTGCCGCTGATAGAACGCTATAATAATGACGTGCTGTGTTAGTTCATGTATCAAAATTAATTATCGCATTAAAATGAAAATCAACACAAGGTCAAAAAAAATTATACATACGGAATATCATCGTCTGAATCCATTTTGCAATATTGTTGTGTGAACTATAACAAAAGAGCGATGAACAAAGCATCTACATGTTTAAAACTTACTTAGCTTTAGAAAATTTCCCTAGGAAGGTCCTCCAGATTGTCAGCGAGAGTGTCAGAATTTTGAAGCTTTAAGAGCGAAACAGCAAAATCGCGTAGCCTTTGAATGATAGTGTAGTTACCCATTATTCACTGTTGTAGATGCAAAGGTATTTATTTGTTAATGGTACTATAAGGTTGCTTAATTGACATTCATTTACTACAATTGCTCATGGCCTTTATTGGATACCGAGTTTCTTTTTGTCTTTAGATATAACAGGCACCATACTATGTATGTTTTGTTAATTCGTGACTTTAACAATTATACTTAATTTGAAAATATTCTAGCTGAACTTTTAAAGATGATTTAGTTTGGAATAAGTGAATGTGTCTTATCTCAAGACACTTGGTGAGAGAAGGATAAAACTTTTTTATTATCTTTCTTCTTGAAGAGAGCCATTTGGATGACAATTATTTATTTACCAATTTATATTGTTATTTTGTTAAATTGATGAACTGTCTATATTAATGCTTGAGCTTCATATAACATATGACATCGATATTTCTTTTTCTAATTGTATTATGATTTTGCACTTTATAAGAGATATATTAATCTTACATAATCAAAAGTATACAAATAAACTGTTTTGCAGAAATGACGTTTTGAAGATTTTGAAAAGTATTAACAAAATAAACAAATATTTGTTAATTAAGCTTACGTCAGCAAAACTCAAAATTGATAAATTTAGTTAGTGCAAAATTTTTGGTAATTGTGAGTTTGGCCGAGTGGTCTAAGGCGTTGCGTTCAGGTCGCAATATCTTCGGATGCAAGAGTTCGAACCTCTTAGCTCACAGTTCTTTTTCTATAGATTGTGAACTTTGCAGAGAACAGTTTTTTTAGCTTAAAGTTAATTTAAAGTTACTTATGATTTTTAAGAATAGGAGGAAAAGACTATAAAAGGTTGTAGACTTGTAATTCTATTGCCTAAAGTTCACATATCAAACAAAATCACATTTACGCGTAAATTATTCTGCACAAAAAAATCAAACTTTTGAACAGTGCAGCTAAATTTCGGGTAAATTATGCAAAGCAATCGCTTATTTTCGTCGATCGACGAAAATGAGGCTCAGCTATATAAAAAACAAGACTACATATTAAATGTCTGCCTTTAGTTTTTACAAGTTGGCAACTTGTCCGAGTGGTTAAGGAGAAAGATTAGAAATCTTTTGGGCTTTGCCCGCACAGGTTCGAATCCTGTAGTTGTCGTTACTTTTTTAGTTTTTATTTTTGTGATGAAATTGTTAAGTAGATTTCCCACATATATTAAATTCTTACTATATAACAAGCCATTAATATAATACACAAATAACTATTTATATTTTTGCGTGATTCCACATTTTTTCCAAACTCTTTTTGAAGATCGAAACGTTATGGTCTATAACTGAGAGAGATGTTGTTTCATCATCATCATCCAATCTCGAAACTGCGACTAATGCTAAACCTCGAATCATTTGATGCAAGTATAACATTTGCCCATTTTCAAGTCTTGAAATACATCTTATAGGTTTTGAAAGATCATTAGAATCTCCTATATTATCAGTGGGTTGAAGTTTTTTATATTGAGACTCATCATAGATATCTGCAATAGAATTGCGAGATTGTATTTGCGAACTATCCGAATCATTTGCACTATATGAATCATAGAGTCCATCTAAATCTATTGAAACATCAATGAATTCTGCACAAACTTCATAATTTTGAATATCAACTGGGGAAGAATCTGTGGCAACATAAATTTTTGAATTTATATCGAATAGAAAAACTTTATCAAAATTGCTGTATTGCATTAACAAATCCAGTAGGTTTTCAAGTGCAGGCAATTCATAGATTAGTTTTTGAACTATTCTTGAAAATGCTTCGTAAATAGAATGATCAAAAATAGAAGTTAAATAAAAGGATATTTGAACCCCTTCAAGTCCATAATCCAATAAGTCATCTCCCACTCTTTGCATAATATCTCTTTGTGTATCTAATCTAAAATCCTCCGATAATCCATCTATTTTATGTATCAAAACTTCAATATGTATTTTCGGATTAACACTTACTGCATATTTTATAATCACAGCTAAATTCTGTAGTGCACTCAAGTATTCATCTTGGGAGTCAATTACATAAACTAATGCTCCAATGGAAGTAAATAATTTTTCATAATCGTAAAGAGCTGGTTCAAATAAATTCAACTGTCCTGGCAACTCAATCACTGCCATGTCAATTAAAGACTTAAAATTCTCAGTTGTTGGTTTGGTAGTACTTTCAAGGTATAATGTATCAAGCGGTTGTGTATTATGGAAAACCACTTTACAGATTGATGATTTCCCGGATCTCCGTAATCCCATGAGTAACACAGTAGCATTGCTGTCTAGTTCAAATCCATGATTGGTTAACGCTGATGAATCCATTTCAATTATCGATATCTAGAAACCTAAACGCTTACCTTCCGAACCATGCAGTTTTGTCTTCACGCAGGAATGGTTTGATTTACTAGGCATAATCCTTTTTCAGACATGTTACCGCCCGTTTGGGCTGCTCGCGCGGTTGTCGGAGGCCCAGCTCCATTAGCTGAGGAACGATACCGGTGCAGGGCCGGACAAACATATCAACGGGTGTGGCTTTCCGTTATCCGTGAATCATCTGTATGATTTCCAGTATTTGTCAACCAATATATAATCCATCAAAGTTTCCCAAATGCCACTTCAAATAATTTATTGGAAAGTCACGTCCCGTATCTTTTGAAGTTGTTTTTTTTCACCAATGTCAATCTCTGAGAAATACTTTCCAGAAGAGCCAAAAGCTCCATCCATCAAAACTTCGATTCCAGGTCCTGCTTCTAAAGCTAAATTGGAAGAACTATCTACAGTTTTTGATACAAAAGCTGCCCATTTTATTACTGATTATTACAAGTCTTTAGGTAATTATATTGTTGATGCAGACGGAAATGCTCTTCTCGACTCTTATTGTCAAATTTCTTCAATTGCTTTAGGTTATAACAACCCTGCTTTGTTGAAGACTGCACATTCTGAAGAAATGGCTGTTGCTTTATGTAACAGACCAGCACTTGCATGTTTTCCATCGACAGATTACTATGAAATTTTAAAAGAAGGTTTGCTCTCTGTTGCACCAAAGGGTTTGAACAGAGTTTGCACTGCACATACAGGTTCAGATGCAAACGAAATGGCTTTTAAAGCTGCATTTATGTTTCAAGCATACAAACAAAGAGGTGGCAAACCATTTACTGCTGAAGAATTATCTTCAGTTATGGAAAACAAATTACCAGGTACCTCTGATATGGTAATTCTTTCTTTTGAAAAGGCATTTCATGGTAGACTGTTTGGTTCATTATCTACCACGAGATCTAAGGCTATTCACAAGTTAGACATTCCTGCATTTGATTGGCCACAAGCCCCATTTCCAGCTCTCAAGTATCCATTAGAGAAATACGAGGCTGAAAATAAGGCTGAAGAAGAAAGATGTTTGAGGGTACTAGAAGAAACTATTTCTTCTTATCCAACCAAGGTTGCTGCTGTTATTGTTGAACCTGTTCAATCTGAAGGTGGTGACAATCACGCGTCTCCAGCTTTCTTTCAAGGTATTAGAGATATCACCAAGAAACATGATGTTATAATGATTGTTGATGAAGTTCAAACTGGTGGTGGTGGATCCGGTAAAATGTGGCTTCACGAACATTACGGCATTGTCCCTGATATCATGACTTTCTCTAAAAAGATGCAAAATGCTGGTTTCTTTTTTAGTGAGGAGGGTCTTGCAGGTGATCAACCTTTTAGACAGTTCAATACTTGGTGCGGTGATCCATCCAAGGCTTTGATTGCAAAGACCATCATTGAGCAAATCAAAACTCAAAATTTACTGAAGAACACTGCAGAAACAGGTGACTATCTTTATGCAAAACTTGAAAAGCTGGGCGAAAAGTATAACAAGCTTCTTAACTTAAGAGGTAAGGGTAGAGGATTTTTCATTGCGTTTGATCTTGAAACTCCTACTCTGAGAAACCAACTTGTGGCTGAATGTAAAGCTCTTGGTTTGAACATCGGTGGTTGTGGTGATCAAGGTATTAGACTAAGACCAGCATTGGTCTTTGAAAAGAAACACGCGGACATTTTGGTTGATATTCTTGACCAAGCATTTGCGAAGTTATAAAGTTATTCAATTAAACTCAATTCAATCTATAAATTTTTATAAACTTAAAGTAATACACATTCACTAATTACAATTTCTAGTGCTTTCTAATAATAATACAGTATTCAAATTAGCATAGGATATCTACATTTTAGATTCTTTTTCCTGTCTCTTTTTTTTGGCCTTTTCTTCATATTTCTGCATGAATTTCGTCATATACGCCTTACAGAATGATTTTATCTTGGCCTTACGTTCTTCAGATAAAGAAGACGGAGCAGCTTCACCTACATGCCTTTTCATCTCCTTCTCGGTGAGCAAGTGAACAATATCACGTGCACAACTTTTCAGGTTCTCTCTTCCAATCTTTGTCTCGTATTTCTTGATAGCATTTGGAACATAAGACGCAAAATGCGAATGCCATTGTTTTTCAACATTATCTTTACTTTTTGCTTTTTTAGATGATCTTGAGGTCTCTGAATTATCAATTTTTACTCTTTTTTTAGATTTCGCCTCATTTTCAATGGAGTTACTCTTAGTTGCATCCTGAATGATTGATGACAAAATACTCTCAGTTTCTTCACGTTGTTTCAATGATTGTTGTCTCATCAGTTCTCTCTGTCTTTCCAGAACTTTAAGTTCACGCAATTCTCGTTTTCTAATTCTTTCAATTTCTCTTTCTCTTTCTTTACGCTTATTTTCTTCATCACTCACTAATCTAGGCCACTCTGGTTTTTCCCATTGTGTTGTGTTGGTGCTTCTATTAAAAAAGTAGTCACTTTTTCTTTCGGCATCATATGCCCATTCCCATCCTGGAGGCAAGGGGACTCCACCGTATTGTTTATTTTTTGGGATGGTTGAAATATCAATATCTCCCCACGGTTTTAGATAAGCTGGACCTTTAGGAATCTTTGACTGGCTAGAAGGTAAATTTAATGAATCATTAGATCGGCTCCTTCTATCATCCAAAATAGTCTTGCTCGTTTGGTCATGTTTTTTTGGTATACGATAAATGATCTCTAGCGTTTTCCAATTTTCTAAAAGCTCATCAATTCCTTGCTTAGATTCATCATCAGTAATCATTGTTTTTACCAACTTCAATGAATCTTCAAGTCCAATATCCTGAATGGAATTTTTAGATTTCAATTGTGGCCATTTTCTAAGCAAAATAATTATATCTGCAACAACTTGCTTTTGTTCCTCAGTGAGTTTTTTTTCGTCAGAAGAGAATACAATAGATTTCAAGGCATGCCCCAACGCTTGAATTCCATGAAGTCTATTGAACCGTATTAAAATTTCTTTCAGCTCATCGTCCGACGACAGAAGAAATCTTTCCAATATACGATGTATAACAACGGTATCGAGGTCGGGTTGCATTAAACAACTCGATACTTTTGCAACGTCAGAAATCTCTAAAGGTTCTAGAGTGAGAGATTTGACAAATTCGACATTAACATTTGAAGTCATATTGTCCTTAGTAATTTTTATACCTGATTTCTTTTGCTCCTTCAACCATTTCTTTTCGTCACTGGCACGAACACCTAAAGCTTCGGTGATAGTATGAGGCAATAATCTAACAGTCTCACTTTGAGTTTTACCACCCATCACACCTAAGCAATTTTCAGATCCACAATAGCACTTTTGAGGTTCAGCACCATATCTATCAACATTGTAATCAAAGCAAATCTCTTCACCGGCATTAATGTTCCTTTTAGCAAAAATCCCCATTCTGTATCTTTTATTGACAACCCACTTATCAACATACGCATTAGGATCACAAGAGTGATTACAATACCTTCCCAAACTAGCTCTTTTGGTGGCATCAATAATTTCATTCTCTTGTATCATCATGAAGTAAAAGTGTTTTAAACCTTCTGCATCATATTTCTGTTTCCTTAATTTGTATTCTTCTGCATCAACAATATCTCCCATATATTCAATAATCAAACTTCCTTCTAAAATTAAAGAATTGGCTCTCATACCATAGCCTTTGTTTTCGGTAAGAAAAATAGAGATATCAGCATATTCACGACGTTGAAATCTTTGGTTCAAACAATCATCTCCGCATCCACACTGTCCATCAACACATTCAATATTCGTCAAACGATTTATACAATCCGATTCTGGCCCACAAGCAACATTTATGCTGTCTTCAATCTCTTCAGTACAGTCACATGTCATAAATTCATTTGATGCAGAATAAACATTTTTAAGTCGGCTTATATATTGATTTTCTTTCAACTCAACAAATTGATTTCTAACTTCCTCCGTTTTGTCTTCATAATTCAAGTAAAGCGGAATATTAGGTATAGGAGTTTCGGAATTTGAGCGAGCACCTGCTGTCGATGGAGCTTCTACCATTCTGTTGTAGATTCTGTTCAATTTTTAAACAATCCCAAAAAAGTTTAAAAAGTTCTTCAAAGTAGAACGACTTCTTTCAAAAAATAAGACCGCAGTTAGTTTCAAAACTGCCTTACACAACGATTAGGGATTTGTGTTTTTGTAGAATATCAATAGGTGTCCTTCTAGCTTTAGTAGGTGAAATGTTGAAATTTGAAAGTGGTGGTCGAGAGTTTGGTAGTAGGGAACGCGAGTTTGCTTTTCGATCTACATAAACAAACCGATCGGGCTGTGCATTTAATCAGAATAGAGATTGTAGCAGTCTAAGGATTGCCTCAATTGATTAGAGAGGTCTTTCGTCATACGTGTATACATGGAGAAAAGCCTGGAATCAATTGAACCAACCCAAAATAGTCATTTGGTAAGCATCGATGAAAGTTCTTTTGTTGATAATGAAATCAACACGTTGTGGTTGAGCGCATTTGAAATTTCAGCTGATATGAAACGACAAATTCAAAATTCTGTTGGAGAATATAGCCACTTGGATCACAATATAAATAAGTTGCCCCAATTCAAATATGATCAGGAGTTACTAGAGTGCTTATCACAATTTACTTTGCAAGAAAACACATATGAAATTGCAAGTAATTTAAACGATCAGCTTAAAAAAGGGAGGGACGATGTAAAGTATGAGATTGTTATTGAAAATCAACGAGGTGCTACAGTTTTTGGATCGAAAATATACACACAGCAGCAGCTTTTTTATCCAGTAGATCCTCCGAAATTTCAAACTTTAACAGGCATGAAATTACAAAGCCTTGAATTATACCCAGAACCTAATCATAATTGGAAATGGGTTTGGAACAAGTGGCACGTACTAATGATTAACGATGTAGATGAAAACGGATGGATTTATTCCAAAGTTAGTTTTAACAGTAAAAATTGGACAAGTGCAGGCCAGTTTGGCAAGTTTGCAAGAAGGCGAATATGGATTAGAATGATGAAAAAGACACACGATGACTTCACAACTGAACAAGATGACGAAGTTGAGAATACTCTTTCAGTTTTAGAGCCTGCAAAAGAATTTGATAAACCTAAAGGTTGGTTGTTTCAGCGTAATGATAAAAACTTAAACTTTATCTCTGAATCGCAGTTGTACAATAAAGAAGGTTCTCAAAAACTTTCTGAAAACGGAAAAGAGAATATATTTTGTGCTAGCAACTTGCTACCCAACAAAACCAATGAAGCTAGAAGTTGTGAGGACTATAAAATGGTAAAGGATATTGAAAAATCTAGTTTGAAAACTTCAAAAGAGGTACGAATTGTGGATTACAGAAAAGTAGCTCCTGCTAACAATCAACATATACGACACTTGTATTCTGAGGTCAGTTTGTGCCCAGAAGACATTGACAAAACAGAGAAAATCTTACATTTTTTCAGTCATTTAAATAACGGAATCCTTCTATTTTTGATTGAAGATTTTGAACTTTGTGAAAACAAGTCCAATTCTTGGGTGTACAAAATATTACGCAATATTTACTTACCAGCTTCAAGAGAAATTTTTTTGAACAGATTTCAACATGATATTATTGACAAAGTTGATTCAAGTTCTGAATGTGGCCCCTCACTTCGCAAGCTATATGGGATATGCGATGACGCTATAAAAAATGAAAAGGTTTGAAATTATAAAATCTTTCAATCTATATACAGCATGCATCCCTATTTACAGATGTCTTTGGATTGGAACTTTTTCGAAAGCTTCTATTATATCACCTTCTTGTATGTTAGGCTCACCCTCAAGTGATATACCACAATCAACACCATTAAGCACTTCGTTGACGTCGTTTTTGACTATTTTTAACTGCTTAATTTTACCCTCATAGATAACTTCACCATTCCGCACTAATCTAACGTTATGATTTCTTTTCAAAATACCTTCACTAACTCTAGATCCTGCAATAGTCATGGTAGTTTTACCCTTTAAAGTGATATCAAATAATTGTTTGACTGCAACTTTAGCGATGATTTTAGTTTCGTAGATTGGTGGTAATCTGGAAGTCAAAGTATCTATCACATCAGCAATCAAGTGATAGATGACATTAAATTCTTTAATCTCAATGCCTGCTTTTGAAGCTGCATTGGCTATGTCCTTAGGTACTTTGACATTGAAGGCTAAAATATGCGCATTTGAGTCTTTTGCACGTGAAATATCAGAATCAGTTGGTGCTCCAACATCTTCATAAATCACACATGATTGAACTTCTTCATTACCTAGTCCTTCAATGCTTTGTTTTACAGCCTCTGCCGATCCACTAACATCTGCTTTGATGATGAAGTTCACTTTTTCAATTTTAGTAGATTCATCTGCAAACAGTTCTGGTTCTAATTCTTTGATTTCCTCTAAATTCAATCCCTGTAGTTGATACTCTTGAATTTTTTCATCTCTCTTAGAATCTTCAATAGCTTTAATTCTATTTTGATTCATAAGTTCAACCTGAGCTGCTTCATCCATCATTCGCTTCCTTTTTTCTCTATTTGTTATGACCTTTTTGGCATAATTTTCATCTTTTGCTTGAATTCCATAATCGCCTGCATCAGGTAATTCCTTCCAACCTGATATCTCAACTGGTTGAGAGGGTTTAGCAACTTTAAGGGGTTTACCATGCTCATCCCTCATCACCCTTACCTTACAAAACGTGGTACCTGACACAATAATGCTACCAGGTTTGAGTTGCCCTTTTTTAATAAGAAAGGTTGCAACGTTACCTAATCCTTTTTTAACTTGCGATTCTAAAATCCAACCTTCAACAAAACTTTTTTCATCAGTTTTCAATTCAAGAAGGTCTGCAATAGTAACAATGGTTTCCTCTAGTTCTTTCATGCCCATTCCAGTTTTTGCAGATATTCTACATACAGGTGTGTCACCCCCATAATCTTCAACGTCAATTCCGTGCGTGGATAAGTCAGCAACGACTTTGTCCGGATTGGCTTCTTCTTTATCACATTTGTTCAATGCAACGACAATCGGAACACCAGCTGCTTTTGCATGTTTGATTGCTTCTAAAGTTTGCGGCTTGACACTGTCTTCTGCCGCAACAACTAAAATAATGATATCTGTAATATTAGCACCTCTTTCACGCATTTTCAAAAAGGCAGCATGTCCTGGAGTGTCTAGAAATGTAATTTTCTTTTTACTGACTGGTGTCTGAACAACAAATGCACCAATATGCTGTGTAATACCCCCAAATTCACCTTTAACAATAGATGATTTTCTAAGGTAGTCTAAAATTGTGGTTTTACCATGATCAACATGTCCCATGATAGTAACAACAGGAGATCTTGGAGAAAGCTTAGAGGCATCAGTAGGAAGTTCTGTTGGAAATAAATCAGCACCCAAATTGTCATCTCTATTAACATCAAATCCGTACTCTTGAGCAATCAATTCGGCAGTTTCTGCATCTAAAATATGTTCATTTGTGATATTTTCAAATCCAAGTTCTTCTAACTTCGCAAGCAAATCTGGAACACGGACTTTCAATATCATGGCAAAATTTGCAACAGACAAAAAAGTAGGAATATCTAGCTTATATTTAGAACCATCTGCTTTCAGTGGAGCCTTCTTTTTGGTTTTAACTTTGATTATATGCTTCGTTTTACTGACGTCTATCTCTTTCGCATCTTGTTTTGATTCTTTTGCTGATCCGTAATCTCTAGTATTTCTTTTTTTTAGTTCAACCGGTGGCTTGCTTGTGCGATCATCAGAACTATTCTTTGTGCGTTTATCAGAACTACTCTTTGTGCCAGTATTAGAATTACCCTTTGTTCCAGTTTTCGGGTTAGTTTTCAAGACTATTTCTTCCTTAGGTTTCAAGTTTCCTTTACCTT
This sequence comes from Pichia norvegensis, assembly GCA_030570285.1. Lineage (NCBI taxonomy): Eukaryota > Fungi > Ascomycota > Pichiomycetes > Pichiales > Pichiaceae > Pichia > Pichia norvegensis. The sequence goes on from JAJLVM010000004.1 coordinate 58,928, forward strand.
TCTTACCTACTGATTTTTCAAGAGCCGTAGATTTATTGAGATCAGCTAACTCTTTCGTAATCTTAGTATCTAGGAGATCTTCAATGTTGTCGTCAGATTTTTCAAGATTGGTTTTCTCTGATCTGAATCTGGATTTTCTAATAAGTGCACTTCGGCAACATGTCGTATGAAATAAACATTTTTTTTCGTAATGCACCACTTTAGGTATAGAAGAAGTGCAAACAGCACGAAAAAGTCTATTCATTCTTGGTTGGACTTGATTGTGAGTAAACTGTCTAGTATACTGCTGCGTGCAACGTAGGTTGAAATCAACTTTAATTCATGAGATTTTTCATATTCTCTCACGTGACCAGTATTTAATTCGAAGAGAGCTCACTTATGAGTAAATGCTATTAATGTCACAGAATTATAAAGAAAATAATACAAATATGTCAAACAAATCAATCAGAGAGATAATTCGGGGCCTACAAAGTGATTGCGTCCCCAGAAAACATATCCAGCCCAGATAAAAATTGAAAACAAGAAAAATGCTACCACCGAATAATTCATTGATTGAATGTCAATATCTAATGATGGCGGAAAACATAAAATCACACAGGTAAGCAATATCATAAAGCAACTAGATATATTAACAAAATAACCAAACTTCCTCAACTTGAATGGAGCACCCCTAACTCTTCGCCTTTTATCGAGCACCGAACAAAATATCGGTATGCCATTTGCTACATTCATTGCCATTACCGAGCATCCTAGAAATGCATTAAATGCACTGGTAGAAACCAAAGAAAAAGTTCCCAGGACAACAGAAGTGATTACCGCCAATATCAAAGCATTTTTGGGAACTTTTTCTTCTTTCATTGTATCAACCTGTTGCCAGAGTTCATCATAAGGTAACCCATGATCTCTACCAAATGCATAAATGGACCGTGATACCGTAGTCAATGCCCCTACAGTTGCAAAAAAGATAGCTCCAACAATCATCAATGCAATCACAAAAGTGACCAAAAATGATTTTGTAGATAGTTTCAAAACAATGTCAATAGGAAATATATCAGGATTATCATCCAACAAGCGATTTAGCTCTGGCAAAACACTCAATAAGGGTATTATGAAGATGACACCGGAAAATGTACTGGCGCAGATAGAATACATCAAACCTTTCGGAATAGTCTTTTCAGGATTTTTCACTTCTTCACTCATAGCAACAATTGCACCATACCCATTGTAAGTCATCGAAGAAAATTGTATTCCACCAATAATAAATGCCATAAAGTCGGGCCATCCCGATCTTGAAGCATCAAAATGAGTAAAAATATATTTGAAACTGTGGAAATCTGACGAAAAAAGCAATATGAGTATATCTGTAAATAATATTGTGTAGAATGTCCAATAAATACATGCTTCATTCAACTTATCCAGTATACGTTGAAATCTGAGATTCATGACAGCAGATATAGCAATAATGATAATGAATACCAGCATAATCATTACGCTATCTTCTTTATAGTGATCATGTGTAAGTCCGAGCATAGAAAGAATAAATTGGGCACCACCAAATGAGTAAGATACAAACATCAATAGATTTCCAACAATTAGGTACCATCCATCAAACCAGGAAATAATATGACTATATTTATCTTTTGACAAGATCGAAGCAAAATGATATACACCACCAGAGGTCGGATATTTAGAGGATATTTCACTCAATGATAACGATACCATGGTTGAAAATATTCCAAACAAAATCCAACCCCAAAAAATTGTTACGTTTGAACCACAAACCAAACCTATAGACAATGTCGTTGCAACTCCAAAGGGAACATTCATCAAAGAAAAGCCTAGTCCAACAATTGAACCCACTGAGAATTTATGATCCAATTTGGATTTGTAATTGAAATGCTGAATTTCTTCACTGTTGTCATCATCGTAATAAATCTCCTCTACTATATGTTGACCCAAGACCCTGAGGTTATGCGGAATTTGAAAATGTGTTTCATGATTTTCCACAGTTGACGCTGTCTCTTCACTTGTTGAGGCTGCCACTGTTATTTCCGATCGAGTCTCAAGACCCATTATCAATTTATATATTCTTGTAGAGTTAAAAGAGCTAGGCCGAAAATTGTTTGACGGGTGTTGACTACTGAAGAGCGCTAATTCAATTTTGAGAGGAATTTATATGCGATAATGAATTATTCCAAAGATCAAATAAAATTGGTTTGCTATAAGAGTTATTTTGTCACAAGGTGAAACTAGCTTATGTGTAGCAAAAAACAGATTCCTGGGTTTTTTTATGATGAAGAAAAAAGACGTTATTTTGCATTACCGAACTCTAAAAATGTTGCAGAGTTCAACTCCCCAGAGATTAGGAAATTACAAGAACAAGCACATAAATCCAAACGAGCTAAAGTTGAAACCAATATTGCTACGAAAATAGAACAAGAAACTGAAAATGTAAAAATATTACAGAAGCAAACGGAACTCGAAATTCAGAAACTAATTCAATATACTAATGTACAAGGTGTAATTAACCCCAACATAAGGGTATTAATTGACTGTAATACTCCAATTCCAAATAGAAACCGACCGATTCAATATTCTGCACTATTTGCTACATATTTTATTACTACACCTTCCTTTAACTTATCTTGCTTTTCAATTTTGACCGATGGAAGGTATTCCAATTTGAAAAACCCGAAGATCTTAATACGCCATGAAAACTCTGACGATTTATCAGAAGTTTATAGTGAACTAGATCTCAATTCTGAAATAAGTGAATATTCTGAGGATTCAAAGTTTTGTAGAATTGGGCCATATATAAAGCAAGACAGTTTTGTCTTATGTCCAAGTTGTAATAGTTCATTGCGCAGGATCAGTTCCGCAATATTGGCAAATAAGAAACCATTTTTTTGCTTCGATGAATATAGTTTTGTTACAAAAAGAGCAAACATGCAAGCAGATTTGCACATAGTGAATCCTGAGATTTCAGTTAAGTCACACGTGAAATTGAATATACGATCAGAGCTTCTTGCGGCAGCAAATTTGGATAATATCTGTTGTTTTGGATACAGAAACGGAACAATAACCATCTTTGATTTAAAGAATGCCAAAAGAAACATTTCTATTGATTTTGGAACTGTGCCATGTACGGTTGCTTTAATGGAATTTGAGTGTTCATATTTTTGTGTAGTGTCAGGGATAAACAACAATTTAAGAAGTTATAAGCTGGATTTTGAATTGGGCAAAGCCATGCTCTCTAAAGTCTTTAATAAATACCACTGGGGATTGAAGGTTTCAAGCAACTTGAAGCTAGATTTGTTTTCACACGGTATTTTCGCAGTTGAATCTGAATGCCAAGATAACAAATCATTGGAGATACAATTCTATAGTCTTCTATGCGACACGCCTTTAATAATGGTTAATGGTCCTTTCAGGATTCCAAACTGCGATAATTCACAGTATTTGTGGAATTTTTGGAACAAATGCATTATAGTATATGATAAAGAGGCTTTTTCATTTAAAATTTACCGTGATATATCTTAGCTATTTGAAATTGATGATCAATCTGCTGATATTTTCTTACAAAAAAGTGATTTTCTCGAACTGTTTCAGTTGTTATCCTTTATTGTTGAAAAAATTGGAAGGAATATGTATTAAGTTAACAAAGCGGATGTTTCCAAAATTAAAATATATGATCAGCTGGCTTGTTTAGATTGCAGTAAAACTATACCTTTTATTCTTTTAATTCCGTCATTCTATTGTATTATAAAACAATGTAAGCTCAAAAATAACCACGGTGGGATTTGTTTACCAGGGTTCATATTATCAACTTGGGATCTTGCTCTCTGATCTTTAAGACTAAAAATTTCAATGCGCACGCGTTCCATTTAAAATATTTGCTGTCTCTGCAAATATTTGGAATAAACCAGTGCCCCAAGCCTTTTATCATACAATGAGTAATGTTCAAAAGGAAATTATATTCGACGATTTTGGGAATCCCTTAAATGAAACTTCTGAAGAATCTGATGTTAGTTCTACATATTCAACCTCAGACACCGAGGATCAACATCCAAGCACATCACTTGAAATTGCTAATAGCGATATAGCTAATTCTGTATCATCAGCCTTCCCAGAAAATGTGGAAACAATTATTGCAACTTCGGATGCTATGTTAATAGATGAACCCATATTGAAACCTGAAAAAGTGAAAAAATTTGTACTTGAGGAAGACGAATTACCTTTCACAACATATTCGAAAGAGTACTTATGGGAAACAACAAAGATCCCGGAAAGAGTAAGAAATGTAGCATTGTGTGGTAATTTACATTCAGGAAAGACACGACTTTTAGATCTTTTAATTCAGCAGACACATACAGACAATAAAACTTCTGAAAAGTATACCGACACTCATGTACTAGAACAAAGCAGGGGTATTTCTATTAAATCATCGGTTATGTCTTTGCTGTTGCCCAATTTGGAAGGCCATTCAACCGTTGTTAATGTATTAGATTCTCCAGGTCATACCAATTTTGTTGATGAAATGGCCCTATCAATTCGCCTGGCAGATATTACTGTTTTATGCGTAGATGTTATTGAAAGTGTGACAAAAAGTCTGGAGATTGCTATTGAGTACTGTGTGAAAACAAATACAAGGATGTCTCTTATCTTGACAAAAATTGATCGATTAATTTTAGAGTTAAAGCTATCACCATTAGATTCCTACTACAAAATACGAAGAACAATAGAAGAGGTGAATGACGTGATTAAGAACATTTGCATAAAATTAAGTATCGATGAGCCATTAGAGAATTTCAGACTTTCCCCAGAACTTCACAATGTTTGCTTTTCTTCCACTTTGTTTGGTATTATATTTTCCCTTAAAAGTTTTAGTCAAAAGTATATCGATATCAACAAATTGGAAAAGAATAGCAAGATCACAGCAGAACTATTTTCAACTAAGTTATGGGGTGATATATATTTTTCTGATAGAAAATTTTTTGTGAAACCACAAAATCTTTTGAAAATGGCGAGTTCAAGGACCTTTGTCAAATTCATTCTAGATCCTATTTACAAGATGACTCTAGCAGCCGTTTCTCTTGATTCAAATGAGCGCCAGCATTTTGTTGAAGCTAATTTAAAATTGTATTTGAAAAAATCTCTATACAAACTAGACGCCCAACCGTTTATGAAAGAATTATTTTCGGCATTTTTTGGATTACCTTCACTTGCTTTTGTGAGCTGTTTGACGAGCCTACCCTCTCCAATAGAGAATGCAGTTGGTAAAGTTAATTATCTATATTCAGGGCCAACAGATTCATCCACGTACCAGATTTCATGCAATTGTGACTCATCAAATAAAACGGTAGCTTACGTTTCAAAGCTTGTCGACACAAGAGATAATGAGAACTTTTATGCCCTAGTACGCGTAATTTCTGGATCAATAAAACATAATCAAATTGTTCAGTTGTTGGGAGAAAACTATTCAACGCAAAATACAGATGATCTGAAGTTTCAAAAGATTAGCAAATGTTACATTTGGTGCGGCAGATACAAAATTGAAGTTCCAGAGTTACATGCTGGTAGTATTGGACTTATTTCCGGTCCAGGAATTGATAAGTTTGTTGTGAAGACGGCCACAATTTACGATAAAAATATTGATGAAACACTCTACACTTTCAAACCATCAGATCTTATAGTTTTGCCAACCTTCAAAGTGGCTATCCAAGCATTTAATCCTAAGGATCTTAACAAGTTTTTGTCAACGATGAAAAAGATTAATCGCTCATACATAGGTTGTGAAGTTAAAGTTGAGGATAATGGCGAGCATTCGATTGTAGGTTATGGAGAACTCTATATGGATTGTTTGTTGCATGATTTTAGGAAACTATATGGTGATATTGATATAAAAGTTAGTGATCCTATGGTTAGATTCAGTGAAACTACAGATTCTGTGTCTAAAGTCAAACTTGTGATTCAATCAAGTAACGGTAAAAACTCAATTTCGATTACTGCGGAACCGCTAGATCTTGAAATAGTTAATGATATTAGCAATGGAACTTTGAATCTAAAAAGAGATACTCCTAGACAATTTGCCAAAAAACTCAGAGAAAGATATCAATGGGATTCATTTGCGGCTAGATCTGTTTGGGATTTTGGTCCAGGTTCTAATGGCACTTGCATGTTTTGCGATGATACACTTCCAGAAGATGTTGACAAACAACTATTAAAAGAACATAAACCTGCGATTTTGAAAGGTTTTCAATGGGCAGTTCATGAAGGGCCTTTATGCGCAGAGCCTATCAACAATGTTAAGTTTAATATTATTGATATCAAGCTGGCAGATGTCAGCAGTGAAAGAAATGATGCACAAATAATTCAGATGGTTCAGAAAGCATGTCATGCAGCTATACTTATAGGTTTACCAAAATTGATGGAGCCTATTTATTTTATTGAAACTATATGCCATGTTGATGCGTTGGAAGCTTTAGATAAACTCATTGAGAAAAGAAGAGGTTATATACATGAAAAGTTAAGGATCGAAGGCACACCTCAATGGAGAGTTTTTGGCTACTTACCTGTAATTGAATCAGTAGGATTGGAGACTGATTTACGTCTTGCAACCCGAGGAAAGGCTTACCCGCAAATGATTTTTGAGAAATGGGAAATTGTACCAGGTAATCCACTAGACGAGACCGCCTTTATTCCTCTACTAAAACGTGCTCCTCTCCCATCTACTAGTAGAGATTTTATGAGTAAAACAAGGAAGAGAAAAGGACTTACGAGCGAGGTTTCATTACGCAAGTATGTTAATGAGGAAACATGGAATATGTTACTAGAATTAGACATTGTGTAATCCGAACAGACATAATTGTTTTATAAAGATATCAGTATACACTTAGTGAGTTAGTTTTATTTCTTTTTATTTCTTCTTCTATTTTTACCAGGTCTACTTTTAGAGCTAGATTTAGATGAAACGTTTTGACGAATTTTTTGTTTCTTTTCTCTCTGTCTTTCTGTTCCGACTTTAGATGCTTCTTCAACCGCAATATCAAAATCATCACCACCGCTCATGTCGTTATTTTTTCTTTTCTTCTTCATAGATTTAATCTTTTCTAAAGTCTCTCTCTTCTCTTTTTGTCTCTGCTGCAATGTTTCGTGCTGAACTTGCTTACCAAATTTCTTCAATTGTCTTTGTCTTCTAGCTTCTTCTCTAGCTTTCTTTTCAGTTGCTTCACTAATCAATTTAGCCTTCAATTTATCCATGTGTTCATCTGACTTGACCATTTCAGCAAAATAATCATCTGGTCTGGTGAATGGAATTTTTAAAGCCAATAGTCTTTTACGTCCTTCGATAGCGGCTTGCAAACCTTGCTTGAAAAAAGCAAGTTCTCTTTCAGTATCATCATAAATATCTTTAATCTCAGATTCCACTACACTGTCGTACGTGAGTGATTGACCTTCGTCAAAAGGATATTTTTCCCAATTTATTTGAATTCTAGCAAGACTTTCTTTTAAAGCAACTTTATTATTTACCGTTAATTTTGTATGTGGAACAACATCTGCATCTGAATCAAATTCTGCTTCGGATAGAGGTACATCTTCTTCCTCGTCTTCCTCCTCATCTTCATTGTCCTCACCGCCTTGTTTTTCTGCATCATTCTCTTGGTTTTGTTCAAATAGATTTTCTTCCTCATCTTCATCATCATCACCTTCACTTTCATTAAGCGCTTCTAAGTTCAATTCATCTGCATCTTCCTCTGAGTCAGAATCAGAAGCAGAATCAGAAGTAGAATTCGATTCAGATTCAGATTCAGAATTTTTGCTTGAAATCTTTTCAGAAGCTTTGTTTGCTTGCTTTATATTTTTGGTTGAAGACTTCAAAGCCCCCACAGAACCTTTTTTGCCTGATTTTGCAGCAGCCATTTGATTGTAATGCTTTAAGGAAAAGTATCAAACAAATTTAATAGTAGTGAATTTATTTCAACTATTTTTCATGATAAAAATTTTCCCGTTCCGAAAAGGGTAATAGTGCTATTCATATTCTTCAAATTCAAACTCGCGAATTTCAAGAAACACGATGTTAGTTGTCAAGATTACTCGTATAGGGTAACGACGTTGACTTTCATCTTTTTCATCTACTTTGCGACACAGAATAGCACGTTTACTCTAACCCCAATTTAGTAGACAATGGATAAGACAGTTGGCAAACAAAAGTTTTTGGAATTATTTCCTGAGCTTGTTGAAGAATTACTTGATGTTTTGAGAGACAATGGTATGCCACAAGATGCCATTGCATGGTTCAAGAGAAACTTAGAGTATAACACACCAGGTGGTAAACTTAATAGAGGTATTTCTGTTGTTGATACTTATGCGTTACTAAAGAATTACAAATCTTATGACGACTTTGATTCTGCAGAATACAAGAAAGCGGCAATTCTTGGCTGGTGTATTGAGTTGTTACAAGCATACTTCCTTGTTGCAGATGATATGATGGATCAATCGATTACAAGAAGAGGTCAACCATGTTGGTACAGAGTTGAGGGTGTTAATGATATTGCGATTAATGATGCATTTATGTTAGAGGGTGCAATCTATATCTTATTAAAGAAGTACTTTAAAAAAGATTCATATTATGTTGATTTGCTTGACTTGTTTCATGAAGTTACTTTTCAAACCGAAATGGGTCAACTACTTGATCTTATTACCGCACCAGAAGATCATGTTGATTTGAACAAATTTTCACTTGATAAACATTCTTTTATTGTCATCTATAAGACTGCATTCTATTCATTTTACCTACCTGTTGCATTAGCTATGTATATGGCAGGTATCAACGATGAAAAGGACTTGAAGCAAGCACGTGATGTTTTGATTCCTCTTGGTGAATACTTTCAAATTCAAGATGATTACTTAGATTGCTTCGGCAAACCAGAAGATATTGGTAAAATTGGAACTGATATTCAAGATAACAAATGTTCATGGGTCATTAATACCGCCCTCAAGATTTGCACACCTGAACAAAGGGCAATTTTAGACGAAAATTATGGAAGAAAAGATGCTGAGAAGGAAGCAGTATGTAAAAAGTTATTCAATGATTTAAAGATTGACTCTTTATATCATGAATACGAAGATAGAATTGCCAAGACATTAACTGAACAAATTAAACAAGTCGATGAGTTCAGAGGTTTTAAAGGTGAAGTCTTGACTGCTTTCTTCAATAAAATTTACAAGCGTTCCAAATAAAAAACTTTAAATGTTAAATTATATAGATTAGCTTATAATTGAGTTATAAAACAACAAATAAAATGAACTAACTTTTCACATTAAAACGAAGTTATTTAGGAATACCAGTTCCAGACTTTGGTGGGTAATCTTTTGAAGTTTTGGAATCTTCCGGATGCTTACAATTGCACCATTCACTTTTAGGTGTTGAATCCATTGCTGCTGGAATATGCTGGCCACATCCAGTCCAAGATTTATTGCCACATTTAGAACATTCAGAAGGTCTACACATTTTGTTTTTTTGGTTGATAGTATGCTTTAAAGGAAGAAAGTAGTGTAGTATATGGAATAAAATTGGCCATCACACCTAAGCCACTTAAATACCAGTCAAGATCGGGGATTGAAATAAAGCTCTTTTTACTAATTTATGCTTAAATCAAACTACACCATTACCAATTCAAGTTGTTTAAAAGGTCATTTAAATACTTCTTTTATGCTGGTCTGACTTTGACTTCAGTTTTTAGTCTATAAATCACGTAGTTTTGCTCTTGTCACCTTGATATTGTCTCTTGTGGCGGAATACAAGGCATAACATCTATCAGACTGCTACCTACACCACAAACACCCGTGCACCGCAAACGGTTGCGGCAAATTTTGGGCCACCACGTGACTGGTTTTTGTGCGTGATTTCCAGTCCCCGTGGCAAGTTTAAATGTCCAGATTTTCGCTGTCTCGTGATTTGCACGTGAGACAGTTCTTTGCTTGTTTATACACGGGAACTTCTTTTCTAACTTTCCACAATCGCATAACAGGAATACTGATAACATGAGCACCACTAAGAGGACCGCAGAGACTACTGCAGTAGCTGGAGAAGAATACGGCGATGTCAAGAAACAGAAGTTGGAAAATCTTGACCCTAAAACTACCGCCAATTCAAAGGATATTCCAGTAAATGATATCAATAATGCTATCGAAAACGCCAAAAAGCATAGTGAAGAAAATGCAGCAGAATCTCAGAAAGAGGAGCAGAACGTCAATAATGACGAAGATAATGCCATTGATCCTGTTTTGAATGAACATCAAGGTTCAGGTCAAAATGAACAGCGTAAGCTTTTCAATAACGAACAACAAGAAGCAGAAGCAGAAGCAGATGCAGAAGTAACTAAGAGCAAAGAAGTTTTGGAGCAAAAAGAACCAGAGGAAACTTCTTTGAGCGAACTTTCGAAATCTTCAACAGATCCTTCGGTTTTGCTTAAATTGAAAAAGATGAACCATAAAGAAGTTGAAAGACGTAGAAGGGAGACCATAAACAATGCTATTAGAGAATTGCAAGATTTGGTTCCAACCACTCATACAAACAAAGCTCAAATTATTAGAAAAGCTTCTGAATACATCAAGAAGTTAAAGGAAAAGGAAGAAAATTTAGTGAATAAATGGACTCTCGAAAAAATTATTACTGATCAAGCTATTAGTGAACTTGCAAACTCTAATGAAAAGTTGAAATCCGAGTTGGAGAAAGCATATAGAGAAAATGAAAGATTTAAGCATATCATTAAAAGTTTTATTGGTGAAGTTAAGGGACAATCCAATAATTCGGACTCTGTAAAGGACATAATCAAGCAAACTGAAGAATTATTTCAAGAAGTTGAAGAGAAAGACTCCGGCGAAGAAAATGTAAACCTGGAGCAAACTCCTGATGAAAATATTGACGCCAAACTTAAAATTCAGAACAGGAACCTGAGGTAGGATCAGAAGCTCCAGAATCTTGAAGAAAAACCATTGTATTATCTACCACTATTACTGTATTTTTATTTTAATGTACCTATATATCTCTATCAATCTATCAATTTCTATTATATATCTTAAGCTATGAACCCATTGAATTTTATATATCAATGTCTCTTATAAGGATACCTTCTGTACCTTGTCCTAAACTACCGTACACTTTGGCATCAATTGTTACATGATTACCGTCCTCAATCATTGGACCCCCTCCAAATGTAAAAATTGAGCTAGTTCCAGCGTACATTAGTCTATCTTCCATTCCACTCCGGTTACAAATAATCACTGCTTGTGTCAAATCAGGGTGAGGTTTGGAAAATAATGGGTTCAGTCTCATTATCCAATATCTTGCAGTTCTACTATCAGTCATCTCAAGGTTGTAATCAGATGCACTCTCAGACGTATTGTCAGAATAATGTATTCTTTGATCTTTCGTGTCATTAGCAATGCAATCAATTTCATCAATGTTATTCAACTCATATACCTTTTTAAATGATGCAATATCTTCATTGCTCCAATTCTCCTTCCAAGATGAATTCATCCATGCTGTAGGAACAAGAACTAGCTCACATTTATCCTTTGCTGCAACATTTGCAAATTCGTATGCTTCAAAAGGAGCAGTAAACTCATATGGATTTAGATCCATACATATTCCAATAATTGATTTAATTTTGCGACCCTTTATGTCCACATCAAATGATCGGAAACCGTCTGGTGATTCACTACAACCCCAAAGCTTATCTGTTTCATATAGATGGGTTTTCCTGTAATTGTAAACTATATTTCCTTTTGGATCAATAAGTACAGCCGAATTGTAAATCTTTTCTTCTGATTTTTCAGGATACCCAAGCAAGGTTAAGCAATTCCACTTTTCAGAAACTAATTTGCCAAATTCGTATGATTTACCTTTTCCAATACTTTCCAGAAAGGGAGAAACATGTTGTGGTGATCTGAAGTTGTAACCTGTAAGAGCCATCTCTGGTAAAACAACCAAATCTGGACTTTTCTGAGATGAGCCAATCGCCTTCTCCAAAAGCTTTAGTGCTCTAGTTGCATTTTCTTCAACATTACCTAAAACTGAATTAAGTTGAACAGCAGCAACACGTAGCTTCATCTTTTTAGGTTTATAAAACGTGTGACATTCATTATCTTCAAAGGAATGTATCAAGATCCGAACTTGTATAACTAGGCGAGCGTTCCAGCGAGAGAGACACATTACTTGTCAAATTGCTTTGTTGCTCCAACTTTCGTGCAATTTTATCTTTCTAAGTATCAAATACATTGAAAGAATGTCACATGCCGATATTTTACTTGACCCAAGGATTAAAACTCATGTTTTACTACCAATTACTATAATAATGGTGTTGGTTCACATACTTCAAAAAATAACGACCATTTATATACAACCAACACCAAAGCTACAGAAAGCCAATAAAATCAGACAAGAACAACATCTACGATTGACAGAGATTATTATACAGAATCGATCTACAGCTTTATGCAAGTCCGAATGGGAAGCAATCAAGTCAGATGTAATTGAAACATATGGAAAAACAAGTAATTTGAACAAAATTCTTGAGAAACCAATTGAAAATAACGAAAATGAACTCACAAATCCTCTTTTTCAAAGCGGATTCCAGGATATGATGCTTCAAGGTATGAAAGGTAATCTTCTAAACTATCTACCGCAACCTATTTTGATGTTTTTTATGTCATTCTTATTTGGCGGATATATTGTTTTAAAGTTACCATTCACTTTAACTGCAAATTTTAAACCTATGCTTCAATCTTCTATCCAGACACCAGATTTAGATGTCTCCTACGTTACTGGTATCAGTTGGTATTTTGTGAATCTTTTGGGAGTAGAAAGTATTGGATCCTTGATTTTGATGAATTTCGACATCCAAAGCCCTTTTTCTAAACCAGAACTCGAGATTCTTGAATCTGTAACCAAGTCATTGGAAGCTGGTGGTCACCAGTCTAACCAGCAACAAAATGCTCCTACTATTAATCAAGTAAAACCTGCAGATTTGTTTAAAAGAAATGTTGAGACAATTAAGCACTTGGAGTTTTCAACATTTCTCAATGATGAAAGTCTAGTGAACGAATCTGGAGGCGATGTTTTATGAATATTATATCTATATATATACATGTCTAAAGTTTATCTGAAATATCGATACTGTTGGATAGGTTATCAGAAACACCTTTTAATTGTTCTAATATCTTTTGCTTCTGTGTTAATGTCAATGATGATTTGAGTTCCTTTGACCACTTGAGAACAGCAAGCGGTGAGTGCAAATCAGCATACATATTTATGATTTTATTTTTAGCTGCATCTTCAAGCTCATCTGCAGAAAATCCTATTTGATTCAACGTGCCTGTCAAAAATACTGCCTTTCTTTGATCAGACTTTTTCAGGAAAGTGGTTGACGATGAAATTCGGTTCAGTATTAACAAGGGTATTTCTTTGATATTTTTATATTCAGGATTGTTTTGTAAATACTTGATAAAATTAGCTATGTTATGCAAACGTATGAAATCAAGAAGAGATTTTATAACATTGACATTTAGCATTTTTGGTTCCATCAACACAGTGAACAATGGTTTAGCTAATAGATTAAATAGCATCTCCTTTTTTTGTTTTGTGGCATCAACACTGTTAGACGTTTCATTAATCAACTCAGCAAATTTAGCAACAGTTTCAGGTGGTGGTTTATATCCCTGTTCAACAATATATTCAAATACATGGTGTGCCACTTTTATATCCTTTTGCTTTATTAATGATTCAAGGTATATTTGTGAGAAACGCAACGTTGCACTTGACAAAAATTCTGAGTTTGATGCAGAGTCATGCATTGTGATTATAGATGTGACTGAACTAGTGTTATTAAAAGCCAAAAGATCCAAAAATATCTTCTCAAGTGTTTGATCGTGGAAATGTAGGATTTTTTCTTCAAAAAAAGCATTCATGCTCTTCAAAAAAGATTCTCTTTGTACTTCTGTTAGATATGGTGTAATTTTGACAAACCAACTCACTAAATTCTCGAACGAGATATGAGGTAGTTTTGGAGATAGCAAATCTAAAGATTCAGAAAAGTCAAATTGTCGATCTGCGTTCACAACATTCAAAAATATCTGTTTAGCTTCATCTGTAAGCTTCATGCTGTTTTCAACGGGAAGTACTCTTATTTCTTTAAGTTCTTTCTTTAATCTTTCATTCCAGGAGTATATCATTTCCATTTGACTTTGATACATATCTGTGCTAGCATATTTCAGTCTGAAAAACTTTTGATACTTCGAAGATTTCAAATCTTTTATGTTATGTGATAGAATCATCTTAAAAGCATCTGTACTGTCAAATGAAACAAATGGTGACGGAAGTGCAGTTTTATCATTAGCTAATGCTACTTCGTTTACAGTATGATTTTCTGGCATTCTCATTTTTTTAGCGGAGTCAAATGGTCTACCAGTCAAGTGTTCCTGCAACGCAGCTATTTTTTCGGTATGGTCTTCATTTTGATTCAAAAGAGTTGAATAGAATCTTTTCGAAACTCCGACTCGTATGGACCTTTGGCAAATATTCGGAGTACTCATTATACTTTGGTCTAGTACTTGTGGAAGTTTGTAGATCGTCGTTTTCCACACGGATGTATCGTTGTTACCTCGAAGGATTTGGGAACAAATTTCACTACTGATCAAGACTGACAACAAATGGATGCACGTGACTTTTGATCTGTGCATAATCGATCTGGTTTTTCAACTCGTATTCGAACACCAAATGAGACCATGTTCTTGATGTATTGAATAACATCGACTTTAGAATGGCCCTTTTTCTTAAGTGGTACGTTTATCCTATCATTTATGTATACACATGGATTCTATTGACTACATCTGCTGCTCCTAAACTTGAGAACTTTCAACATTTCAAGCAATTGATCAACCTTGATGGATATCTCTTCACTGGCTATTATAGCGTGCATAATGTAGATCAGATTGTTTCAAATGATCTCATAAATAAACATATTGTGATTTTTACAGCTCATCCTGATGACGAATCTATGTTTTTTGCTCCTACTATTACAGAATTGACCAAGGATAACTACAATAACCATTTGCATATTATCTGTTTATCTAACGGTGACATGGATGGGTTAGGCAAAATCCGTGAAAAAGAGTTACAGAGAGCAGCAACCATACTTGGAGTAGATTCTGCTAAAACTTTAGACTACGCGGATGATATCAATGTTCTTTGGGACACCGAAAGTGTCTTGGGAACTATTACAGCCGAACTGCAGTTTTTGAAAGATCAGTATAAGATAGAGGATTCTGAGATTACAATCATAACTTTTGACAATAATGGCGTATCGAAACACCCAAATCACAAATCTCTATATAACGCACTTTTGGATTTCAAAACAGTGTCAGATATTACTACATATACTTTAGTATCTTGGAACATCGTTCATAAATATTCAGGTATTTTAGTGACAGATTTGCAACTTGTGTTGATGAACATTGCAGAGAAATTCAACTGGGATTATCATTCAACAGATAAAATTACTATCTTTTCAGATTTGAATACAGTTTTCTTGAATCTTTCTGCGATGTCCTGGGCACATTACTCCCAAATAGTGTGGTTTAGATGGATTTGGATTTTCACTAGTAGATATATGAATGCAAATGAGCTAGTGAGAATTTAAAGCCCTATTCTCTAATGCTTTGTATATTCGTATAGTATGTTTTTCTATAGAGTTTCCTAGTAATTATTTACAGATTGATCAACCTACCACAACTCAAAATCATCATCATCGTCAACTTGCCTCCGTTTCCTCTCCTCTTCTTTAGCCTTATCACGGGCATACCTTTCTTGCAAAACCAGAAGCACATTTTTTAGATCAGTGTATACTTCCTTTGATGGACTAAAGTTGTCCACAACTTTATTAGCATCAAGAAACATTCCTTTTTTAGCTAGCTCTCTACAACAAACAGTGACATACTTTTTTAGCGTGTTTTCATTGGCAATAATATTGATTTCACTTGTGTTATATTTGGAAGAAGTCAATGTCTCAAAAATTAAAGGCAAATCGTTAACAAGACTATCAACACTTGCATATTTCATTTTAAGATCAATGATATTTTTATTTAAACCCCTTATTTGACCAGCTGCCATTGCATAAATGGCGTCAAAAAATCTATATTTCAAATCAAGTAAAGAATCTCCAGTGACATCCGTTAAAATATCATCTCCGAGCTCATTTATCAATTGCTTGTCAACTGCATCACCAAAATGTCCTACAGTTCTAAGAGTGGTTTCCCAATATTTCTTCATGTTAGCAGGAACAAAATCATTTTTCTGATAGTGATGAAGCAGGAGATCGTTAATTTGAATAGCTGTTGATAATTTACCATTTCTTGAATAAGCAAGCATTATACTTATCAACGTTTCTTCGTCAGGCCAAAGTAATGATGGGACATTTTTCTTAGGATTAATATGTTCCATCAAATAAACATCTTTGTCAATTCTTATACCATATAATGATTCCACCATAGAATCAAGGGAGTCAATATCACCATGTTTCCCTAACCCTCTAATTATGGCATTTGTAACAGGTAAACTATCAGGGAGATGGTATTTTGTCTTATAATCTTGGTATCTATGAATTAACGTTTGAAAATTATGACTGTGGTGTGGATACTGATATGAGGAGCTGAATTTTGAATTTTTATTGATGCCATATAGTTCACGTCCATACGTTTTCCAAAAGTGATGATGTGTTTTTCCTAATACTTCAAATTTAACTAACCATAATTGGTTTGTCAAATGAAAGCCAGAATTTGGAATCTCAGATTTAGTTTCTATTTCAGCTACTATATCAATAGCCTTTTTGAATTGATGCTTGTTGAGATAAAACAAAGCAAGTTTTTCGTAATCATGTAAAGATAACTGATTTGTCGTAAAAGAGTTGAAAATTTGTTTAGAAGATTGAGACATTGATCTAACAATATCAGACAAGTTTCGAGCACTGAAGTCGGTTTTAGTTCTGTTAGATGTTAAAAACCACAATCGTTTTGATATTGTCTGGTTAAAATCTATTAGTCTCTGTATTGAGGTAGAGATGAATGCAGGGTCTATAAGAGTTGCGTTCTTTCTAATCAATGAAGTTCTTCTTTTGAGGATATCATATATACTTCGTGCAGTAGCATTTCTAAGACTATTTGTAGTTTTTCTATTAAGTGTTTCTATATCTCTGCTTACTTCTGGTTGGTTAATTATACTGGAGGGTGTAATATCAGCTGCAAATGGTAGGTAGATAGAATCTAGAGCTTCCGATACTAAATTTGAATCTTTCTCTTGTTTATATATTTGTTTTTGTTGTGGCTCCTTAGTGATACGTAAAGTTGCATATTTTGTGTTGTAATATTTTTTGATGTCGTTGAAGTTACGTTCCAAGACTTCAACTGAAGCGTCTGTTTGATTCTGTCTTTTTGCAAACTCACCAATCCTACTTGTGGGTAAAAAAAAGGAGACACTTCTCGTTGTAATCTTAGATCGTCCGTACATCCTCTTCTTGCTAGAATTTGCGTGAAGACAATATTTTATATTATCTGGGGTTTGGCCAGTAGAATTTCGACGACATACATTTCAAAGACTCGAAAAATGAAAAATAGTTGATTCAAATCAATTTGTCGCTACGTTAAATGCAACAAATTTCAATGATTGTTTGTGGGGGCTCAACCTTCTTTTAACTTTAACACCAAACAGTTAGGTATCATCTGACATCGTTTATTTTATATAATGTTCTATTTAACTAAAAGTCTGGTACATCCAAAGCAAGGTTTGCAATCTTAGCTTTTTTCAGGCAGAAGTTACCAACCGAAACATCCATAATACACAATCCAACAAGTTTGGAAACAACAACTTTTTGATCTTTAATCCAATCATTGTTACTATCGTTTTCGAAAAGGGTGGAAATTTCAACAAGACTATCTTCCTTTATTTCATTAATAATAAACTCACCAGCTTCGTGAAGGCAGTGCTCAGCAGAGTCAACAATAATTTTACCTCCCTTTTCTAAAACGTATTTTTTGAGCACGTCACCTTCAATTTCTGTCATATGTGGCTTATATGAACCAATGGCGCCAATAAAACAGCGTTTTTGTAACTGCTCAACAAGTTTTGCTGTAACTGTAGGCTTTGATGTTGGGATACAGGTGAAGACAACTGTAGTTGTTTTAAAAATCTCCAATAATGGATCATCACTTTCACCAGAAGGAATTCCAACAGCAGAAAAAACTATGCCGTTATTTTCTGATTGTAACTCAGCACATAACTTTTCAGCCTTAGAAACAGTTCTGTTTGAGATCACGACTTTTGTGAATCTGCCTGGATATAAAATCAATGCCAATCTAATATGCCAAACAGCTTGTTCGCCGACACCAAACACAACCAGTGTTTCGTTTTCATACTTCTCATTCAAAGGAAAGACTCTGATAAGTGGGAGTGTGTTGCACAATGCTGTTCTGAATGCTGTCAGAACTGCACCGTTAATGACACCAAGAGGGTAACCTGTCTCTCTATCCAAAATTGTTGTAATACCTTTAAAACCTTCCCTGGAGCCTGTAATGGCTTTCATTCCAACAGTAGATCCCGTTGAAGCCATAAATAAATGCGTGCAACCATAATCTGTACTTTTAACAATACGTGGTGGAATGATACTTGTATCAGTTTTGTATTCTTTTAAAGATTCAACTAAAGTGTTTTGATATTCTTGAACACCAGGAATATCTAAATTTGCAAAGAGAGATTTAACAACATCATTTTTCAAAACCAACATCGTTGATAATTGTTTGTTTGAAAATTCAGTTGAAAAGAAGGGTTTACTAAACTTGTGCCCGTTTTACACACGCACCCTGAACAGTTGACTTTTTCTTCAAGATAAACAATTTTGAAACTGTGTGTGGGGTAACCTTTTTTTTAATAGGTCTACCAATATTTATCCAATTTCTTTTGATTATTTTATCAGATTACAAGGTGCCTTTGTGAGACGTTTTTGTTACTTTGATTTTTGATGTCTCAACCCCAGGTTACAGATCAAGAGTCTTCTATTTTGCTAGAGACAACAGAACACGTTTTCAGAGATTCTGTTGAACCGCTTTCTAAATGGCAGCTAGAACTTGTACCAGTTGATAAGCTGACAAATAGGCAATCCAAACTATGTTTGAATTTGCTTGATGAAAATTTAGGCCTTACATACACAAAAGTTAACGGAAAAGAATGGAAAATCAACAAAAAGGAAGAAATGAAGGAGCCAGGTTTGATATACTTGCTTATCTGGGATAATGAAGATCTGGTTGGATTTCTATCATTTAAAGTTATTAGTGAATATCAGGTTGTACTATATTTATATGAAATTCAGTTTACGGAATCATTGAGGGGAAAAGGACTTGGTACTTTCATGATTGAAAAGTTGGAAATGATTGTACGTAACTTGAACAAGTCAAAGAAACTTGCACAGTTATGGAGCTATGCTTTTCCGGAAGAATTTCCCACAGCTGAAAATGCATTATTAGAAGGTATTGGACTTACAGTTTTCAGTTCAAATGAAGGAGCTATGCGACTATACCAGAGGATAGGCTTCACGATCCACAAAGACAGTCCTAGGGACTATGTTTTGCGAAACGGCAAGACCATCAAACCACCATACTATATGATGCAAAAATACGTTAATGATTGAGGGAGAATCTGATTTATAGAGTTAAACATTAAAATACATTATTATAGAGACATACCGATCAGCACGGATTGAACTTTAGCGTCAATCAGGTATCCTTCATTGTTCCAGTTATTAATAGTTTCTTCTAATTCAGAAGTATGAACGCTAACGACTTCGATAACTTCACTGTCCATCCATTGTGGTACAGGCTGTTGATTTTCAGGTAATGACATGTCAACGTCGACGTAAACCATTTCGCAATTAGCGTCAGTTAAACCGGGGTCACTCCAAACCACACCACTTTTCTTTCTAATTGTTCCAACATAACCAGTTTCCTCCTTTAACTCACGTAAAGCACATGATTCAATTGTATCATTTGGATCAACGAGTCCAGCTGGGAATTCTACACATACACCACCAGTTGGTGGTCTAAATTGTCTAACCAGAACAACTTTTTTGTCGCCATTAGGATATTTAAGCAAAGGTATAATAATAACAGCGTCAACTTCTTGACCTGCAGGTTTTGTCGTACGCTGTGCCATTTCCCAAGCTGAATTGATTCCTAATGGTGAAACGTAATCGAGTTTGTATAAGTTAATAAATCTAGCATTTTCATTAGTTAGTAATGTCTTTTTAACTATTTTAGCAGCAGTTTTCGACGGATTGAGAAGTTCACCCGCTTGTTTGTATGCTTTTGATGAAGTTGTTGACATTTTCCTAAATATACCAGCAGTTACTCTTGCAGTTGGTTTGTACATACTAGTTGTGGAAGTGGTTGTTAAGTCGATATAGTTAGCGCGGCTAGGGGTGCAGTTAGTGTGTGTTTTTAAACAGATCGAGATATTCTCTTCTACCGAAGTTGCATAAGTTTGTACTTTAACTGCAAAGTATGTCGGAAATCTACTCCCAAATAGAGAATGAATTAGTTTCTTCAGGGAAATACAAAGAAATATACAACTTGCTTGAAACTGAATTGAGGAATTCAGGATGGTACGATAATTTTTTACAAACTGCACAATCAACTATGGAGAAAACGCCCGATAATGAACTACAATTTAGCAAACTTGTTAATGTTTTGCAGGATAAGGGAATAGAAAGTGTGCCTGAAGAAGTTAAAATTAAAGTACTTCAAAAGATTTGTGAATTTCTAAAAGATGTTATTGAATAAATAGGAGGATTTTTTTTTACCTACACTTTCTTTCTTTTTTCTCTTTTTTTGTATAAAAAAAGTATAATAAAATTACATAAAGCTATAATAAGACAAGGAAATTTTTAAGTATACAGAATTATTCATCATAATCTTCATCTTCGTCAACATTCCTTACCTTTGGTTCCGAATCGTTTGATTTTTCAACAGGTTTCTCAACATCAGGTTCAGTTTTAGTTTCAACTTCTTGTGAATTTTTAAGTTCAGTAACCTCTTCAGTTTCCATTGGTTTTAAATCAATGGTTTTCTTGGTCTCTTCAGTATTAGAATCAGTAACAGGAGCATCAGTTGAAGAATCTGTATAAACAGGGTTTGCAGCAGTATCAGTTTCAGATTTCACATCCTTTTGATTTACAGAATCTTCAGATTGAACAGGCTTTTCAACATGTTCGTCATCTGCCTTTTCTGTTTCCTTGGGCGGTTCAACAGGGGTAATTCTCTCCTCTTGAGGAGCTTCTGGTTGTTCATCTTGTTTAATTTCGTGCTTTTCATCCATTTGTCCGTTCTCTTCCTTTTGTTCTTTTGGTTCAAGTTCTGCATTT
Organism: Pichia norvegensis; assembly: GCA_030570285.1. Taxonomy (NCBI): domain Eukaryota; kingdom Fungi; phylum Ascomycota; class Pichiomycetes; order Pichiales; family Pichiaceae; genus Pichia; species Pichia norvegensis. Next base: position 80,392 of record JAJLVM010000004.1, read on the forward strand.
GCTTCCTTCACAACTGGTTGAGGTGGTGATGAAGTGTTTGTTTTCTGTTTCTTTTCTGAACCTGGAGAATCAGATTCTGAAGGTTCAAGATTCCTCTTCGAAGATGAGGTTTCTTCCGAATCAGTCTTTTTCAATTCACTTGATGGTGCCATCATAGGTGCAGTAACTGCTGGCTGCTTTTCAATTTTAGTAGCTACTACAGGTGCAGTCTCTTTTGGTAACGCAGGTTCAGATTTTTCAGATGTAGATTCTGGTACTGAAGGTTGAGTGACCATTGGCACAGTTTGAAATTGAGCTACTGGAACAGATGAAGGAACTGCAACTTGTGCAGGAACAGTTTGTGTTGCAGGAATTTGATGTTGTTGTAATTGCGGGAGAATTTGAACAGCTGGTTGAATAGGTGCAATTGCAATAGGTGGTTGTGGAGGTTGAGCGCTAACAAGCGCAGGTTGAGGTTGTTGTTGAAGAGGTTGTAACTGTTGCATTTGTTGTTGCTGCTGCTGTTGTTGTTGTTGTTGCTGTTGAATTTGCAATTGAGGTTGTTCCAACTGCATACCATTTGGAATTTGTTGCTGTTGTTGTTGCTGTTGTTGTTGTTGCTGTTGCTGTTGTTGAATCATTTGATGGGAAGGCAGAGATAATTGATGTTGGGATTGAATTGGAGGTGGTAAAACACCACCTTCCTTTTCATATTTTGATAATTGTCTTAATCTTTCAGCAATGTGAGGATTATCAGGATCAAGTGAAGCTGCTCTTCTATAAGCATCAAGTGCATCACCAATTTGATTATTACAAGTTTCATATAATGTACCAAGATCATACCAAACTTCAGATAAATATGGATTCAATCTGATTGCTCTAGTATAAGCATCTAATGCATCTTTATATTGAGAGATTTTATAATATAGGACACCAATAGAGCACCAGAAAGTAGGATTTCTAGAATCTAAATTAACAGCATGTTGGAAAGATTCATAAGCATTTGGATAATCTTGTTTTGACATATAAGCTCTACCTAAATAATACCAAGAATGAGCATCAGTATTATTTAATTCGATTGATTGACTTAATAATTGTAAAGCGATATCTAAATCATAAAATGGAGCATCACTTTGAGAGTATAAACCACCAAGTTGTTGTAATACTTTAGAATGATTTGGACTTGCTTGTAAGACTCTTTCATAAGCTTCCTTTGAACCATTAAAATCTCTACTTTGTTCTAAAACGGTACCGATTTGAAACCAAACATCAGTTTGAGTTAAAGGAGCAGGTGGAGTATTTAAAATATATTGGAAACATTCTAAAGCTTTCTGTAATTTTCCTTGTAATTTATAGATTATACCTAATCTGAAATAAACTTCATTTGCCTTATCAAAATTTGAATCCATTTCAAGTACACGAACAAATGCTTCTTCAGCATATTCTAATGAACCATATCTATCATATAAGATACCAATACCATGCCATAATTTTGGGACAGAAAGATTTTGTAGATTTAATAAAGCTTGTTGATAAGCTGTATATGCCGATTGTAAATCATCTAACATAAGATAACAATGACCTAATAATCCCCAAGTTTCACCATTATGTTGATCTAAAGCTAAAGCTCTTCTATATAGATCAGCAGCTTCAGCGTAAGCATCTCTTGTTCTATAAACATGAGCTAAATGTGTAAGTGCCTTTGCATTATTAGGAGTGTACCTTAAAGCAGTTGAAAATGCTTCAACAGCTCTTTCTACTTGACCAATAGTATCAGCACAAGTACCAATAGCGATCCAAGTATCAGCACATTGCTGAACAAATTTTTTATCGTATGAAGATGTCATATGCAAGGGTGTGATGAATGGTAGTTGCTGAAGTTATGAGTTAGAAGTAGAGGGGGGGGATGATAGCTGCAGAGGTACAAGAACGATACTAGCAAGGAATAAACTGAACAACACAACACTTTACGACACACACAAGTCAAGCACAACTAGTGTTGCAAGTGCGACAGGTGGAAACGGGTCAGGTCAGGTCAACTTGACTCGCCAATGGCGCACGGGGACGTCCACAATAATAATGGCCAACCCGCTGTGCCTCCTGCTTCTGTCAACGGCCAGGAAATCTCGCTCGCGGACAATAGCGCACAAGACAAACCGCAAACAATTAATAGACAATACGGAACAAACAATGGACAACTGACAACAGACAAGTACAATGCACAATAGACAAACAAACAATGCACACTGCGCAGACAATCGCCACAGCCCAAATGGGTTGCGCCAACACGCGCCAGGTCTTTCCCAGCCTTCTCTCTTTTCTTTTCTCCTTCCCTTTCCTCTTTTCTTTTCTCTTTCCCTTTCCGGAACTAGCTCCCATTCCCACTTCCCGACTAGAACCCAACTAGCCTCGAAACCGTTTTAGCAGCCACTTCCTTCCTCCGCGGTCAGAGTTCTAGCCGCGCGTCGATCGGCTCCCCAGGCAAACAATAGCGGGCCTAGTGCTCGCTTACGTCAGCTGGGTGGATGCGTTGTTTGTTTATCCTACAATGATTGACCTATACACAATATGTTCGTACACCGTATCTATCAATACCTCTTTTTTCACTTCAAAGTTTGAATGAACTGGTTCAAGTTGTACTCCTCCTCGTACTGCTTCTCATCCCATAACTCGCCAAGCTGCTTCACAGCACTACCAGCTTTACCACCAATTCCACCTTCATCTGTAACTTCTTCAATCTTATCACTCATTTCGTTATGATTCCTATTCTCATTTTCATTAATTCCTTCCTTAACATTGTCAGATTCAAACAAATCAAGTAATTGATGTGTATCCATTGATGCTAATCCTGCATTTTGTTGATTAACAATACTTGATGCTATATTCATCTTAAATTTTTGTAATCCCATAATCTTCTCCTCAAGTGTATCCTTGGTAATCAATCTATAAACATTAACAACCCTTTTCTGTCCTAATCGGTGCGCTCTATCCATAGCTTGTAAATCATTCATTGGATTCCAATCATGTTCAACAAATATAACAGTATCTGCCCCAGTTAAATTCAATCCAAGTCCTCCAACTTTAGTAGTTAATAATAGAATATCAATCGATGGATCTTCATTAAATTTTTTAACAATTTGTTGTCGATATCTTGGATCAGTTGATCCATCCATTCGTAAATATGATACATTAGGCATATGCCTTTTAATTAATTCATTCTCAACAATATCTAACATATCCTTCATTTGACAGAAAACTAATGCCCGATGTTGTGAAATAACCGTTGATTCATTCCCAATTAATCCAATACCACATTCCTTTAATAAATTCTTTAACGCAATTAATTTTGGACCATGCTCAATATCATTCAATTTCATATCACTTTTCTTTAAATATTCAACAACTTCTTTATATTGTGGATGTTCCTTATTTAAAACAAGTGATGGATGATTACATAATTTTCTCATATATTGTAATACTTGGAAAACATGTTGCTTAGATCCATTCATTTTACTCCCTTCTGCCTCATCTTCAACTTCATCATTATCATTATCACCATTCTCAAGATCCTTAATAATATTCTGCTTTTGCTTTGTAATAAAATCTTTGTAAAGTTGTTTCTGTAAATTACTTAATTCACAATAATAATCTTGAATAATCTTTGGTGGTAAATCTGCTAAAACATCTTCCTTTAATCTACGTAACATAAATGGTAAAACTTGTTTATGTAAACTTTCCAAAACCAATGCTCCATTCTCTTGTTCCTTCTTACCCTTGTTTTTCTTACTTAATGCAATAGGTTTAGCAAATTTTTGATCAAATTGCTTATATGTACCTAAAAACCCTGGCATCAAAAAATCAAATAAACTCCATAATTCAACAACATTATTCTGAATTGGAGTACCTGATAAAATTAATCGATGTTCAGCTTTAAGTTGTTTAACACTCTTTGATAAAACAGATTTAGCATTTTTAATAATATGCCCTTCATCTAAAACACAATAATTAAAATCAAATTCACTGATAAATTCAATATCATTCCTAACAACATCGTATGATGTAACAACAACATCAATATCGTCCTTCAAACCTTTGACTATATCACCTTTTAACTTATTACGAACACTTGGAGGTCCTGCATAAACAATAACTTTCATAAATTCTGCAAATGTATGAAACTCTTCCTCCCAATGACCAGTTAATGATGGTGGACAAACAATCAATGATGGTAATTTCCTATTCTCAATCGATCCATCTTTCTGAAATTTCTCATTTCTTAAATAATGATCACTTGCAATCATACAAATAGTTTGCAAGGTCTTACCCAATCCCATATCATCACATAAAATACCATGTAAATGATATTTGTTTAAGAAATATAACCAATTAACACCTTCTTGTTGATACTTCCTCAATGTAGCCTTAATTGCAACAGGTAATTCAAATGGTTCAATCTTACTTGGATCCATCATTTGACTTAAAAATTCTCTCTCCTTTTGTCTACCAACTAATAAACTTTCTGGCATATCAACAGGATCTGGTATACCAGATTCAAGAGGAACAAGTTTGATGATTTGTGCAAAAGTTGATGTTGCAATCAATCTAACATCCCTATTAGAATCACTCATACGACCTAATATTGGAACAAGTAGAAATACAACATATGGTAAAATATCAGATCCCATAGTGTAAACAACATGATAAATGCATTCAACTGCACCTTGTCTTTCACTAACTTCTAAAGGATTGTTTAACATTGGTATGATTTTATCAACAAGTAATTGAAAACCTAGATTTGGACATGTACTGATAATACTTGCCAAACATTTAGCTGACATATATCTGAAAACAGATTCTTTAGAACTTAAACCTTTAATCAATAAATCTTGATTACTTAAAATTTCATTTCGAAGATTAATTGCAATAAATGGAAAAATGCACCTAACAATTTCATAAGAATCAATAACACTTTGACATTCCTTATCACTTAATTCATTTTCATTCAATTTTTCTAATGGTTCAAACATTAAACTTTTGAGCTTCCCAATGCTAGTAAACAATGTATCTCCAAAAAGCTTAACCAATGAAATCAATGTCACTTTCCCTCCTCTTCTTTTGATAATAGCACCTTTAATTTCAAAATCAATAACGTTTTTCTCTTCATCACTTTTAACTGGTTGTACCACTTCATCAATCATATTAGCATCTCTTCCCTCTCTATTCAAACTTAAAATACCATCATACCCTTTATTAGGTAAATATTCAGGAACTTCAGCAGGATCAACACAAAGGAAACCACACAAATTCTTAACAATCTTATCTGCAATAGCAGACCGCCCTTCATTAATCAATCTTTCCACTAAATAAGCAACATCTTTTGCAGTTTCATCTTGAATTAAAGGACTGCTTATTAATTTAACACCATCCATTAATGATCGAATTATAGGGTTCAGTTTGTTAGGCAATTTACCTTCGCCTTCTAAAGCAATAGAATGTATATATGCACCTGCAACAGATGCGTATATAGCTTGCAATCTACTTCCTAATTCATTTTCAACTTCAACAATACTATATTCTACCCTCTTTCTCGCATTTTCAAGTGCACCACCAAATGTAATTCTAGCGGTAGCGTTTAATGATTTGTAACTATTTTCATACCATTCTCCAACTAATTGCTTAGCATCGTTTAATGAAAATGCACCAGGTCCAGCATCACGCTCGCCTGTTACTAACACCGCAACACTCTTCATTTTGGATGAAGACAGATGGGCTTGCTCTCTGAACAATGATAACATGTATCCACAATGTGACCTAATTGAACGTAGTAATGGAACGATTTCTTTGAAAAATGGAAGAGATGAAGAATCCGTTTTCAAAATTTCAAGGAAAATAGGGTTAATAAATTGAGCAACTGTACTGTAGTTCATGCTGTCAATTTTGGAACCATTAACAATAGAGTTAAAATATTGCTTAAGAATCCAGGCTGAGATCAATCTTGATGTTAAGTAATTAGAGTCAAGATTTTTCCTAATCAATTCAAAAATTTGCAATACAAAATCAGTGTTGGTAAACATTGACATAGTTTTACCTAATGCATTGGCTCCATATAATCTAGTTTTCAAAATGGTCTCCAAGGGAACAAGTGTGACATCACCGTTTATCATTGGTGCATCAATATTCACATGTAAATCATATTCTGATGTTGGGATGCCGCTTGACGTGATATCATCAGAAGCTTTGTCATTATTGGAGTTTGCATCGTTCTTTCTTTTTCGTCTTTGTTCACAATCATCAGTTCCGTTGGTATGAGAAGATGTTGTCATATTTTTGTAGTTGATACCAGTGAGCTGAATATCGTTGATGGACATTGTATGATTGGAAGCACGCATTATATTAGATGGATTCATAGAATAATTGAATCTTGGTAAACCGATTGGTGTTATCAAAAGATCAATACATGGTAAAATATGTGGTTTAAGGATTTCCTCTAATGAAACACCTTCTTTTGACAAATTCTCTATTAGTCTATAAAATACCGTGTATGAAAGCTCTAAAATCTCATCATTTCGTTCCATAAGCAAATTTTGGAAAATCAAACGAATTATATGACCATTTATCCATTGATGCATTGATTTATCTGGTATGTTGATAAAGGATATCAATGTATTAAGTACAGATTTCCTTACACTTGACAAACTGTGACGCAAAAAAGGGTATAATCTTGGAACTAGCTTAGTAAAATTCCAATCATCGGAGGAAACAGACATCTCATGTAGTATCTTTGCAACAATTTCTTCGGAACATAAACTTCCAAGTAAATCCATAACAGAACCTGTTGCAGCTGCCAAATCATCTTTTAAATCAACTAAACACCCCCAAAGTACAAAAAGCAGTTCTTTCACTTGATCCTGTTGAAGTTTTACAAACTGTGAAGTAATCGGTAGTAGAATTGAAGCTGCTACCGTTTGAACATCATCATCACGATCCATCTCGTTGGTACTACCTCGCAAGCAATTAATCACTATGTTTGAAATTTGGGATAGCACAAGAGGGTCATTCAAAACCGTTTCTGGTTTAATAGATACAAAATAACGTAATCCCAACAAACCACCATGTTTAGCTTCCCAGCATGGTCTAGTAACATTTTCCTGTGTAACTAATTCACATAAAGCATCGAAGGTGAGTTTTACGGTATCCTCGTTAATCCAACGTAATAAGGTAGCAAGAATCTGAGCTGCGTTTTCTCTAACGGGTGCAATAACAGTATCAGAAACGTAATCGCCAAATCTGTCCATAGCAAAAATTGCCAAAATACGAACAACTAAATCTTGTAAAGTTTTCTCATTTCTTTCGTTATTCTCAGACCTGGATTTGCCTGAAACTCTACCAACAGCGTAAGCTAAATATTTGTACTTCATAATCTCTCTTAATCCTAACGCAGAACCATGTCTATGTTCCCAATTTGGTGCAAAGAGAGATTTTATCATGAGTTCATAAACACCTTGAAGAATCCAAACATGGTTTTCAAATTTCGAGAAAGAGGAAAGTGTTTCTTGTAACGGTTTATTTTCAATCACTAATTTAGTTCCATTGTTTTGTGATGTTATATCAAGATCAGCTGAGACAGGAGATTCTGAATCTTGTGAAAAATCTGCAGATGTTGATAGTTGATTGGATATTGTACTTTTGGAAATATCCACGTTCAATGGTTGATTATTCCCTAATTTAGCTTTCCTTTTCGCTAATGCCCGCATTCTGGCGGAAACTTTCGGAGATTTGGCAGCAGGTTCTTCATTTTTTATATGTGGTTCCGATATCAAAGGTTGTGGATTTGGTGATAGTGGTCGTCCTGAAGATTCTTCATGTTTCAATTCATTATTATCATCAAATCCAATTTTTTTAATAAATTGGGACATTTTTCGGAAACTTGAATCAGTTTCTGACAAGTGTGAATTGAAAGAATCACTTGAAGTTGATAATAATTTTGAACCCGATTCTAAAAGATCATTCAAATTCCAGTCTTCAAACGACACTAAAATAGATTCATATTCATCAGTATCTAAAAGTTTTTTAAGTTTCTTTTCTTCAAAATCATCAAGATCTTCTTCCTTTTTTATTTTTTGGTAAAGCTGATCCAAATCTTCATTATCTTCAGATTTAATCATAGTTCCATCATCTTTATCTTTTGCATTTGGATCCCATTCCGATACATGAGAAACAATACCACCAAAGGCTCTAGCAGCAGATATTCTTGTTTCCCATTTTTTGTGGAATAGAAAAGGATAGACACGTGAAATCAAATTAAGGATATCATGTGGATGCAATTTAGCCAAATCAGCCAACTGATCAGCTGCAGTATTACGCACAAACGAGTTTGATCCTGTCTCCAATATTGTCACCAATCTATCCAAACGTGACATGGTGTGTATCTGTGTATATTATTGTGAGAAGGAACCTTGCAGTTAGCGTTGTGTTCTTGTGAAATTTCCGATAATCAGGCTGAGCCGCGCGTGGAAATAGGTTGAAAAACCGTGCAACCCTCCCGAGCGGGACCAACGCTCTTTATAGCAAATCGCGGTGCCCGTGACGCGCCCCGTGGAAGCTCTCGCTGCTGGAATTACGACACGTCCAAACTTTTTCGTGCATCTCTGCTTTCGGTGTCTCTCTGGCAACGCAGACCGTTCGCTCTTGTCCGGAACACCCGTGCACGGGCACTGTGGCGTGGGCAAGTGGCGCTGTGAGGCTTGTCGGATGGATTCATCTCAAGAGACAGATCTATGGTGTATGGAGAGGATACTCTCTTTGGCGTTTACTTTGTGCAGTCAGTGAAATGGGAATTGCCGATGCTGTGTTCATCTTAGACAATACGCAATTGCCGATTTTCCAATTTGCATTCGATTCTAATGTCCCAGATTATGGTTATATACAAGATCAACTGTTATCATTGAAGAGAGAATCACAGAATAGATATGGCCTAGATGTCACGGATAATGAAAATTCAACAAATTACGTATTTGAAACTGATTTACCTGCCAATGGACTAGATTATGGATCCGTATTGGATCCTATTTTAAAGATCGACGCAGAATGGTCTGTTGCTTGGTCAAAGGTTGGCTTATTATACATCATCACTTTGTTCAAAAATAAGAAACAGGTGATAGATGTCGAATCTGATAATGAAGATGAAGAGGAAGAGGAAGATGAAGATGAAGATGAATACAGTGGAAGCTCTGCTGGGGAAACAAATAGCATAAATTCGAGGAATCACATTACTGCATTAGATGAAGCTAAACTTGAGAAACGAGAAAACTACTCTCCATTATCCGATGAAGACTCTGATGAGGAAATTAATGAAGTTCAGGAATCAGATGACGAGAAAGAGAAATCAGAAACTGATGATGAACCCGAAGCTGCTAAACAAATTACTAATAACTACAATCCATTGCAATATCTTCAATTTCATGAAGTCTTTATTGAAGCTATGAAAATGATGATTCAAACAAAGAAATTAACACCTCATAAAATTCAACTCAATGTTCACAGAATAGTCATGCTCTTACAAGAATTAATAGATGCATCCCTACCCTTTATTACAGATCTTAATCAACTTCGAGAATTGATTCCAAATGATAGTATCATAGATAAATTAGTTTCAACAACGAAAAATATACAAAATAGTGCAGTTTCATCAATTTCCAAAATAAAGAAAGGTGAATCTATTGATATGCCAAAACTTCCAAATTTTTCTTCAAGTTATCATTTTGTTCTTGAAAAATCAGGTAACCAAACACCATGGAGGAGAGTACAGGTAGAAAATGTACAAAATGAAGTTTTTGTTGATGTGACGGAATCATTGGAACTTATGGTTCTGCCAACAAAGAAACATAATTTTACTTCGAGGAATACATTCTCAAACTATAACGAACCTTTCCAAAATATTGATAATGATAGCTACGTCAAAGCAGTGATTCATGGAGATATTGAATTAACTACATCCTTGGAAGGTAATCCTATACTGGAGCTTTCAATAAGTATCCCATCAGAAATTGTATTACCTAAATGTTATCCAGCTTTACATAGAGCTATCAATAAACAAATTTGGAAAAATTCAAACGGTAAGTCTGTACAACTTATTCCACCTGATGAAAAATCAAAATTGCTCTCATACCACGTAAATTTGAAAGAACTTGCAGAAGATTCCCCACAACCATTTAGTATCTCTAGATTTACAGGAGCCATAAGTGCTGAGCTTCACTCCGGAATTGGTATTGGTAAAAATGAGTTTGAAATAATACTTAATACTGGTTACGGATTAAATTCTGGGTATGGAAATACTAATACAAATATAAAGGAAGTGGAAGAAATATGCATTGAAATTTGTCGTTCTGCTGCAGCTATCAGTGTGGATTCTAAGCCATTAAATGAAGCTGTGACTCTAGGTGATCTGAAATTGAAAATAATACGAAGTAGCACAGGTTCAGTTAACCAACTAGATAATGGAAATTATGAATGGAAATTAGATAACGATGCTCCTATTGGTGGTAAATTCACGCTGCGTGGTACGTTTCGGTACGAGAAAGATGAAGAAGTTTTAGACAGCATCATTGTTTTACCTTCACTTTTGAAAGTCAAATACAAACACCACGGTGCAGTTCCAAGTGGAATACGCATAAATAATATAAATATTGTTTCACGAAAGACCAATGTCAAACCATTCAAAGGCGTTAAATATACATCATTGTCAAACGATTATATTGTTACGTAGTGTGCATGTCTAAAAATTTCTAATTAGTCATTTCTATTTACTGAAATTCCATTCTGTAATTTGTCTATCAGCTCATGTAAATCAATGACAGTATCATCAATATGAGCCTGTGTTTTAACTTCTTCGTTGTCATCATGAGTCAAAAGAATCACTGCACATCCAGCATTGAATCCAGCCTGCATATCATCGATAGAATCACCTATCATCACTACTTCGCTGGAATCAACACCCCAGGAATTACAAATATGCATGATTGGTTTAGGTGATGGTTTAGGTGGCTTAAACTCTCTAGTCACAATTGGACCGGATACCAATCTTTCAGTGTTATCTAAATCAAAAGGATTGGAGTGATCTAAAAACTTTAGACAAAAATCAGTAACTGGTTTAGGCACATTCCTAGTACAAATTGATGTCTTTACTTTTAGTTCGTACAACTTGGTAAACGCGTTTAATAAACCTGGTGTAGGTTCTTGTTCACGCATAGCTTTTTCTTCAATAGCTTTTAGTTTGTTTTCCGCTTCATGTTTCTCCTCATCAGTTTCCAATGACTCGATATGTTCAAGTATATCAACATCATCAGGGACACCCACCTGTTTACGCATCTCTCCGAACATCCATGTTTGAGGTCTGGTCAAAGTTCCATCCATATCAAAGATCACTCCTTTGATAATTTTAGTTTCATCATCGCCATCTACAAATCCATCATTTGGTAGCTTAAGTTTATACGCTGTCATGGTGTCAGCTGGAATCGTCACTCACAATAACAATCATAGTAAACAATCAGATCCAGATTGTAAAAAAAATGAACCACCTCCACGCTGCACGTGACCCACAGCTGAGCCCCTTTGCCGAAGGCTCAGCCTGCCAGAACCGGAGCCTCCGCAAGAAAACAATGCACTGCCTGGTTTCGTAAGTCTTTAGCAACATCAGCTGTCATCCATTGCTAAATGAGCCTATCAGGCAGGGTCTTGCAGGTATAACTGAGGTTGTCGTATAACAAGGCAAGAACATATACTATAACACATTTCTGTACCGTTAAACCAGTATCAGCGAAATAATCAACACACTGATTAGTAGTAACTTGTTGTAAAAGAAAATAGGTAAAACCGGAGTGAAATCGGGGATAGGCTTGTAGAGATAATCGTGATGAGACAGCGATGATATCACACCCGCACCCCTTTTAGACTATCGGACTATAAATAATCAGCTCCGTCCCATCCGTTTACAGTTTATGCCTCAGCCATCGCTTTTTCAATATCGTTTTGAAAACTAAACAATTATGGGATTCCTAGATAAACTAAAGACAGCATTTAATCTTAATAAAGATAACGAGAATAGATTACTTGTAACCGAAAACAACAAACAACAATTTGGTATCCCTACAAACGATGAACCACGCAACCGTATGATGGATACTGTTTCTAATGAACAAGGTGCTGTTTATGCTAGAGAACAAGCTAATGGTGGTGCCGATATTTCCGATAAGGTAGATAATGACCCTTATACACTTAAGCATACTTTAGCTAATGAAGATGCAGAAAGATTTGCTCAAGGTGATGATACAATACATGCAGACCCGCCTAAAAACAAATTACTTGACACGAGAGGTAATGAAGATGCAAGTGCTGAACCAGAAAACGGTGTTGAAAATGTTGCACTTAACAGTGATCGTCTAAAATAATTTTTTATTTTCTAGTTTTATTTCTTTAATTGATTCCAAGTTTATGTATGTAATTTAATAATAATTATTTTTTAAAGTACAAAACAAAAGGGTAAACAAATTTATAACTTATATCTAAAAGTTACATTTTCTTTATCTGTCAAGTCAGCAAATTCAATATTTTTGATATGTGGAATTTCAAGCTTACCTTCAGCTTCAAGAGCATCTCTCTTTCTATTTGCAGCCCAATAATTATAATAAAGCCATGAATTTAGTACAACAGCAACTGAGTAACAAACAACCATTGAAATTTGACCACCTCTGTATTTTGGAGCTTGTGATTCAATAAAAGTTTGTGGACCAATTAAATTACCAGTACAGTAACCAATCAAGAAAATAGCATTAACGGTAATCTTCTTTGTGTGGCCAGCCACATTGGAAGTAAAGCATGATAAGCAACAAATCATTGAAATTGGTGAAACAAAGAACAAATAGTAACCTGCTAATCTAACTTTATTATTTTCAGGGAACGCTAACATACAAACTGCAACTAAAGTAACAATCATTGTGAAAACTGAAATTGCTAGTTTGTGCTTAAAATATTTTTGCGACCATGCAAATAAGATACAACCAACAAGTTCGACTGCACCACCTGGCATGTTCATTAACATTGCATGAGTTGGAGTATATTCAAAACTTTCCGTTAACAAAATTGAACCAAAATTTGTCAATGCACCATTTGGAATGTCAATTGCAATTGCAAAGAAGAAATAAATCCAAGTATTTATATCAAGGAGTGCTTCCTTTAATTGGTGCCATTTAAAATGTTTATTACCAAAACCTTGATTATTTGTTTTAATTCTAACAACCACTTGCTTTCTTTCAGTTTCATTTAAGAACCAAGCTTTAACAGGTAAATCTGGGATATGTAAGAGAATCATAAAACCAACAGAGATAGTCATACATCCAACAACAATGAATAAAACTTTCCATGCAGGCATAGAATAACTATCCAATCTAGTTGCAAGACCGTAAGCAATTGAAGAACCAAGAATTGTACCAAAACCATTACAAGCAAACCAAATAGCTGTTCTTAAGAATTGTTCATCTGCTTTATACCATTGACCAGTTAAAATCATCATTGCAGGAGTAATTGCAGATTCAAAGATACCTAAAAGTGTTCTTAATGTAACAAAACCTGCATAATTTGAAGGTGTTGCATGTAATGCAAGGACGACACCCCAAATAACAATAAATAATGCAGTCATTTTGGCAAGTGGGAATCTTTGTAAAAGTAAAGAAGCTGGAAATTCGAAAACTAAATAACCAAGGTAAAAGGAAGAACCAACCCATGAATATTGGTCACCAGTCATTTTATAATGTTGTCTTAATCCCATAATTGCAGCATAAGAAGATGAAGTTTTATCCATAAATTGTAATGCATATAACAAACAAACAAGTGGTAAGAGGAAAATATCAATTTTCATTAAAAGTTTCTTAGCATCAGCATCGGTTAATTCAATTTCTTCAGTCTCAATGGCATATTTCATAGCTTCATCGACATCACCTGTGATATCAATAACTTCACCATTGATTGATCTAACATGACCGAGAACTTCATCAGTGCTAATGTTGTCAGCTGAAAATGTAGCTGTAAGATTATTATCTTTCTCAATATCTGACATTGTTTAAAGAAATTTGAGATATTTTAAGATTACATCAAAGAGATAATGAAAATATAAACTTAAATAGAAATATAAGTGATTGGGGACCATGCGGGTTTTATAGGGCCCAAATAATGTAAGATACTAATTTGACAGCAATAGATAAGATTAAGTTACCCCTTATAAAATCAACTTAGATTGGAGTAGAACGCAATGACATTGTTATCGTAGATGGTAATCTGTTTTACGAGATTTGCAAAGCGGTATTACACACAATTGTCGGCGATGCAATCACCGAGAACTCCCTGGCCTATTGACAATTGGCAAATCTGACATAATGTGATTTAGGTTCAGCTGCCTATCTGGGAACTAACCGCCTTGTCGGCACTGTTGGCCGTTCCGCGACCGGCGCGTACTGATAAAGTCCGCATTGTCCTTCGTCTCGGCCATCTGGCCCGCAAGGGCTCGTATTTGAGAATAAGATGATGATTTTTGGTTATAGGGACACAATTTATAAGATAATTGAACTGATGGATGCACCTCACATCACCTCACGTTATTTATATTTACAGATAACACCACCCATTTATACCTTCCTTTGTAATTTCACCGGCAAGGAATGTATTAACTAGTCTTATCCAACTATGTATAACAACTGAAGATTCTACCCCCTTATTACTATTGATTCTTGGTACATTGATTTCGAATCTTTTAGAATTATACAAATCATTTGCAAGTTGAGTACAAAACTCATTTGTTTGATTTATGTTTAACGATCTTACCAAATTTGATTGGATGCTTTCAATCATTTTCTCAAATCTTACATTGTAATCTAGTAAATTAGTTGAAGAAGCAAAATTCATCAAACTACTATTACTATCGCTCCTATTTCTTGTAGAAAGTTGATTGGATGTATCATTTTGAGCATTAAATCCTGATTTAACTGTATTAGGGGAAGATTCTAAACTATCATTAACATGAATAATTGAGTTCAGTAAAATTTCAACATTTATCAAAATTCTCATACATTTAATTAAAACAAGGGAAACAAGAACATTTGGTTTAGTTACTTCCAAATCATCAATTTCTTCATCAATCAAATTGGTGATTTTTTTGCTAACTTTAGAAATTTCAAGTTCAATATTAATCATATGTTTTTTCAAATAAATATTAAGATTTTCAGAAGAATTAGAATTTTTATATTCATCCATCACTTGTTGAATATTTATATTTCGACAATAAATGAAAAGATCATAATAAAGCTTTATAATTGCCATAAATTTAAATTCTGTACCACTAACTTCAATATCTGCTAATTTATCCAGAGAGTCTAAATTTTGAAGATTATTATTTAAAACAACTAAATTTAATCCAATTGTTAACCATTCAAGTTCAACATTACCTCTAAATTTACATTCATCAAGAAAACTATCAATAAAATTAGAATCAATAGCAAAACAAACAGTTGTACTTCTTGGAACTCCATAATATAATGTATAAAGTGAATCTAAAATCACTGATTGGATTAAATTAATAAAGCAAGGATTTTCGTAACCATCTTTGAAAATTAGCCAATCTTTGTAAAATGAAAATGCAATACCAAATCCTAGAGAGTATTCATAATGGGATAAAATGATTCCATAGTTTAATAGTGAAAATGCAGAACTCAAAACAATTTTTGATTGTATTGAATTTTGGAAAGTTGATTTAATTGAATAAGCCCTGGAAGCCAATTCAAATGCATTTTTAATATTTTCTGTATTAATACTCAAGGAACTTTCACCAATGTTACTGGGTAATACAAATGCTTGTAATGAACATACAAAAATGTTTATAACTATTTCAGCATCAGGTGATTCTATAATTGATTGAATAGAAGATTTGATAATTTCTATATCAGCAAGTAATGGGTATTGTGGGTATAGTAGAGTATAGTAAACATCAAGCATTTCAAAAATCAAATCTAATGAGTACGGTTTGTTTGATATGAATGTTGACTGATTTGAACTTTTTGCAGCATTGGTAGCGGGGAGGAATGACATTGATGAATTTGAAGAAATTATTGAAGATATGCTTGGTCTTTGATCATTTCTAGATCCAATTGATTCATTAGCAAATGATTGTCTTGGTGATTGATTTTGTATTGGAAAGGGAACCATAAAATTAGGGTTGGAATACCTATGGGATAAATTATTTACGGATTCATCTTCTGAATCAGAATTTTCAATATTTGATCTTGAAGGACTTCTATAACTATTTGATCTTTTACTTGAGCTTATTGATGAATTAGAATCAAATGAATGTATAGAACCTACTGAACCTTTTCTTCGTCTTGAACCACCAATATTTGATGATAAATTTGGCATTTCTGAAGGTACTTTCCAAAACATTCCTTGCTGATTTGATGTTGTAATTGAATTAACAGGGAATTTCATAGAATTTAAAGGTGGTAGAATAATCTGTTGCTGTTGTTGTAAGTTTTGATTAATTTGATTGTTTGGTAAATTTTGTGGAAATGGAATAGGATGTCTAATTTGTTCATTATCACCATCTTGAACTTTAGATGAATTTGGAGTGATTGATATTTTTGGTTGCTTAGATTTACTTAAAATTGATTTTGTTGGGACTGATGATGAAGCGTATGAAATAGTTGACGATGTTGATGAATGTTTCTTATTAAATCCTTTATTTGGTCCTCTTTTCAGTGGAACTCTAGTGAAAAGACAAGAATCTTTATTTTTCTCACAGTTTGTACATTTTTTTATAATAGTATCCGATGAAGGGTCTAGCATTGCATCACACTTCACCTTTTTCCGTCTACATTCATCACATGCTCTTGAAACTTTAGATCTTTTCCGTGGAGGTAATTTAGAACTAATTTCAGTTGTTAGCATTGATTCTCTTGTAAAATCATTATCTGAATCATCAGCATTACTATTACTATATTCTGTATCAAGATCATTCTCTGATTGAGAAACAGCACGATAATGTGATGTTGTATTTTGATGATGTTTAAAATCGGACTGTTGTTCATAATTGAAGTTAGTGGAATCATTCTTCATTTCATCTGATGATTTATGAGGAAGATTAGCCAATGCTGTAGATGATTTTGAAGGGTTCAACAAAGAATTAATTTGAGGTGATGAACCAACAGCTGAGTTTGGGCTTGGCGTTGATGCCTTTGTGTTAACGGTATGCTTTGAAGATTGCAATTGCATTCTATTTGAGAAATCGATCTTTTTGTGTGATGATGAAGATGCGCTGTCTGTAGCAGTAGTAATTGATTTTGAAGTGTCATTTTTGTCATTTATGGACCGATCGGCTGTGTTTGGTAATATTTTTTGAAAACTCATTTTTTTCGTGTATATTAGTTCGGAGATTGTAAAGTTTAAGAAACTAAATTACTGAACGAAATGAGTATGAGTTTATTTAAATAAAATTGCAATTACAATGGAGGACCCCACACAGGGGAAACAAGGTAAATGGAATTAGGAGATTAAAGTGAAAGTGTCCTGAGTCTTGTTCATTGTCAGACACAGTGGCTAAAAGTTGCCCACTCACCCGCCCGGTCGGTGCCCGTGGGGAAGCCAAAAGGGAACAAACTCCCGGTGAGAATTTAATATTGCAACACAACTGTTTCTTTCCTGGGGAAAAAACCGTGCCGACGCTGCGGGGTGGGAGGGAAAATTGCAACTCTGCTGGAAAAATCCCCACGGCGTTTCCCCTGCAATTGGGCCCTGGGCCCCGGGCGTTTTCTCAAATCACTCGATTTTCCGCTTTTCAGTTTCCGAAACTCAGATTCGATTTCGGGCAACGGTTTTGTTTACTCGTTTTTGCCCGGGACATGCACTTTTCCCTTTTGGGCCTTTTTACAGGGCTTTTCGCATTTTTGGCGTTTTTTAGCACTTTCTCCCTTCTCCTCCTTCTCCTCTGCGTCGATCGACCGCAACATGATTGTTTCCTCAGAATTAAAGGCGAGAAGACGTCAGGTGCCAACTAGCAGTTATCTCAAGGATCAACGTTACAGAAAATACCACTCTTTTGTTCACACTCTTATTCTCACACATTACCAAACCTTATACTTTTATTCCAAAATGCCACCACGATCTAAAATAACTACCGCACATAAAAGACTTCTACGTGAATTACGTGAATTAAATGAAAATCCAACAGAAGGTATAGTAGCAGCTCCAATATCCGATAATGACCTTTTCCGTTGGAACTGTTTGATTACTGGTCCAGAAGATACCCCTTATGAATATGGTGTTTTTGAAACTTTATTAGAGTTCCCACAAGATTATCCACTTTCACCTCCAAAAATGAAATTTATAACTCCGATATACCATCCTAACGTTTACAAAGATGGTACTGTTTGCATATCCATTTTACATGAACCTGGTAATGATCCTTTGAATTATGAATCCGCGGATGAAAGATGGGGTCCCTTGCAAAGTATAGAGAAAATCCTGCTCTCAGTTTCATCAATGTTAGCAGATCCAAATCCGAATTCTCCAGCTAATGTTGACGCAGCAAAACTTTGGAGGAGTAACAGAGAGAAATACGATGAAATTGTTCGTGCTCAAGTAATAAACTCCTTGAGATTGTGAAATCATCGTGATTTTGAAGCATTCGATATCTGTATCGTTAGTAAAATACCTTTTAATTGAGTTAGCATGTATACTTTAGTATCTATAATTTTGTTTATATCTCTTGCTTAACATAACTGAAATAACCCCTGAATGTAGATTCCAGTAGATCTCATTAACTATTTCTACTTACCATAGTAATAATTGAACCCCTTGGTCATGTACAACTTTTTTTCACTCAATTTTGCGATAAAATTGCTTCATTCGTTAATTAGGCAGACAAGCAAATATACCTGTGATACTGAGCCACCTGGCGTGATTCTAATCGCGGGGTTTGAATTATGGGGATCATCTCACATATCAATTACAACCAATAACGATTATCCTTAACCTGCTATGGCTTCTTTTACTTGCTCAATTGCAAATAAAGATGACACAAGAAGTTGACACGCAAACATCAGTAGCAGAGACGAAAAGTACTCAACAAAATTCAACTAATGAGAGTGATTTCACTGGCGGTTTCTCTAACCGTCATATGCGTCACACATCCAAAGAACATCTTGGTAAACTTCAAGATGTTATACTTAAATCAACTTTAGTTGGCGGTTTATATGGAGCTTTGATTTCAACACCTACAGAATTATTTATACGTTGGCGTTCACCATTATACAGAGCTTTTGGTTTCCGTATTAGAGTGTTTTATCACACAATATGGATTGCTTCAGCTGCTGCATTTCATACTGAAAGAGAGGTTATCCGTTTTGAAAATGCTGTTAGAAAAGAAGAGGAAGAAAAGAGGAATCAACTTTTAGAGCTGAGTATTATACAAGGTGTCTACACTCCTGAATCAGAAGGATACAAAACTAAAAAGTAAACTAACAACAATTATCTTGTAAATATATGCGACTACCTCTTAATTAGACTCCGGCAATTAGTGATGATCTATAATTATTACTTACCAAAAATTATACACCTGTTTTTTGTAGAATAATGATTTTATTTTTATAATAATTGAAAGGTTATTCAAAGAAAAGCAAATATACTTCAAACTTGTTAGTTATTAAATGAAAACATATCTAATGGATCAAATGTTGAAGATTGATCAAACCAATCAGTGACTGCATTCCAATCTGCTAATTCTAGTGGCTGGATAAAATTCATAAACTCTTGATCATATGACAATGGTTCAGTAACCTCTGTTTGTGAATCATTTGTATTCACAGAATTGGTTTCAGCTGAGACTAGCGACCCATTATCTGTTCCGGCGCTTGCTCTTTCAAAAGAAGCATCCTGACTTAGTTTTTCTAAACAATTTTCAGCTTCTAGGGTAGCAAATGCAACATTGATTTCAGTCAAAGAGGAAAGGTCAATAGACAATAACAATTCAGATATATTTTCCTTTGTTTTTTTGTTTCTTCCAATTTCTCTTGCTGTAATATCTTTGGAGTCTGTCCTCGACTCATAATCCAACGTAAATCTACCACCACTTTCAAACCACTCAATCAATCTTCTGAACATAGCATAATTTCGTAAACCAACATACCAATGCACGCTCATCCTTTCCTGTGTTATAACAAGGGCTTTCATGAGTCTGAGTAAATGTTCATACATCTTTCTAAACTGATCAATTTGTTTCAATGTATCTATATCTATGGTATCAAAAGGTATTCCTTCTATAACATGAGTGAAAACTAAAATCCTAATAGATACGTAAAACAAAACCAACAATAGTTTGCCATATACACTAAGTATGACAGGTGCAATTATAACTATGAAATCTGCATATTCATGCTTCAATGTATCAGTTGGTGTTAATGGAACATCCGTAATCATTCTCCATGTTTTTAATGTAAGATCAGCAACATCGATCCATTTCAACACAGTAGGTTTAAAAATATCTCTAAATCGATTGCTACCAAAACTTTTTGTTTCTTGTTTTGAAGCAAGATGTTCACTATGGAGAAGAAGATTGTACTGAATTATCAATAAACTGTTCAAAATTTCAATTTTGGATTTAGTCATGTAAACCTCATAGAGACTGCATACTTTTGACGAAAGTCCAGATATCTGTAGACTTTTCTGTGCATCCTCTATAGTATTTAAAATCTTCTGTATCCCTTGATCAACTTCAAATATTGTTGCCTTTTCATTAAAATTATTCAACTTTTTCAAAAGTGTAGCTATTTCATAATCTATACTAAAAAAGTGCTTCACCTGAAAACGAGTAAAGCTCTCGATTTCTGAGCTTATAACATTTGAAGAGCCCTCACAAAAATCATCCAACTTATTAGAATACATAAGAGGATCATGATCAAGTAATGGTGTAGATCCATCTTTCATTGCTTGTGTGAGATCTATGTTTAAGGTCAAGTGCCACAATTTTTTCCATAAATTAATATACGGACCTTGTCCTCTCGTCAATAAATTCATCTCTATTTGTGGTGACATTTGATATTTTAAATTGTTAGTTGAATCAAATTTTAATTTAGGGTCAACAGAGCTTTTAAAGTCCTTATGTAAACCAACAATACGTGAAATGGAGCAAATTATACCACTTGGGACAGTACCGTTTCCCCCAAAATATCCATCACCATCTTCACATGCATGTGATTGATAAAATCTAAGGAGCAACATAACTTGTAATGTTTCCACTGATGATTTTCTAATATAATTTAGTTTTGTTAAAGCAGAGAGTACTAAATGAATAACATCGGCATTGATTGGGTAAAGCAAAATCTGTTTCAATTCATCACTGGTGTTCTCATTTTCAGGTTGGGCTTTTAGAAAAAGAGACAGATATGATATTCGAATAACTAAAAGCAATAAGGATACTCTTGCCAAATCCAGTTTTGACTTTAACGTAACATTTGTTCTATTAGGTGTTAATTTGTTCAAGCAAAGCAGATCAGAAATATTTTTCCTAAAAATCTCTTCGTCAAGAACAAATATAAACGGATGTATAAACTTCATAAAATGATCAACGTAATACCATATTATTTCTAGAGGTGGTAAAATATTTTCCAAATGGCTTGCAAATTCTTCCATATCATTTATTATAAAAGCATTTTTCTTTTGTTTAACTTGGGTATTCAAAAATTCAAAGGATTTTAAATTTGGGATCTTAGATACTTTTAAGCCTTTTGGGTAATACCTTTCTGCTATAGTTTTTGATTCCTTTGATTCAAAAGCAATCTTTTTAATTATAAAGAGTGTTTCAATAAAGCTGCACATCAAAGGATCTCGTCTCCACACGCTAGGTGTTGTAAATGAACCAAGCGAAACAAATCTCACATTCTTTTTGCTTGCAAAAGAGGACAAACTACTATTATCGTAATCAAGTACTAGGGAAATACACTCTCTATTTGTGTCAAATGTAGATTTTATATCTTTTATTTGTTCTTTTAACATTTCGATTTTTTTCAACTTCTGCTCCACAGAGTCAGTATCATTTTTGGCGATGCCATTCCCAGTGTTTAAAGATCTTAAATGAGTGTCGTGCCGCACAGATTTAGGAGGGTCTAACGTAGATACAAAATATCCTGTATTACCACTTTGTGCCTTCATTGTTGTATCAGAAACGTTTGACCACAATGTTGGAGCCGTGTAAATACATTCAACCTTAGCATTAGTGCATCGTATACAACGCGGCTTCGTTCGATCACATCTCACTTTCCTCTTTCGACAAGTAACACAAGATAACGGCACTCGACGTCTCTTTCTTACAATTGAATCTCCCATATTTGTTATTTGTCAGATGGTTCAAAGAAGAAACAAATTGTTATCTGGAAATAAAGAAAATTAGGGTTTATTTGGCAAGGCTAACATAAACGAGTCCGATACTCGCTCAATTATCCGTTTTGGGAAATCCATATGTGTTATGTCCGAATTGTTATGACGCACGTGATCTTAAAATAAAACAATTTTGGAAGAGAAAAATTTTGAGGGGCTCAATCAGATATTTTAATCCTATTGTCCCAACTGCCTTCAAAATTTGAGCAAATTTCCATTTCAGGACATAATCGCAAATAATGCTGGGTTAAATGGAACATCGTAGTATTGCGTTTCCGTTGAACAAAGTAACAATTATCTATTGTACATAAAAATTGTTTTCTGCAGTTATCTATTGGAGCTATATCATTTTCTGTTGGACTAACACAGTTTTATTAACAAGAGTTAGGGAATTAGCGATCCTTGAGGGCAGTTTAGCGTGACACTATCAACATATTTGACACATTATGATCCTTGTTGACGGGGAAAAATATGCTTGCCAGCAATGCATTAGGGGACATAGATCATCTAGCTGCAAACACATTAAACGAACATTAGTTCTAGTACGATCTAGAGGGCGACCATCAACCGACTCTTTTCAGCGTATTGCAATTTATGCTGAAGAGTTAAAGGATAAAGAAGATATTCAAGAAGCTTTGAAAAATGAAGATAACTCAAAAAATAATCTTCTTGCAGCCAAATTTGTTAGAGATCACTCAGACAAAATTGAACAGAAACCTTGCTGTGGTGGTTCATCTACCAAACCACAAACACCAGTGATAAAAACTGAAGGGAGCTTCAGCAGTTGTTGCTCAAAGAAATCTAATAATGCGATAAAAGAAGAAGTAGAAAAAACAGAAGCATCCACATGTCAATGTTGCCCGAGTAAATCCCCTGATGAACCATGCAAAAAGAAAACCGTTTTCATATTAAAAGCTTCCAAAAGACATGTTTTTAATGTTGAAAAGGATTCCTTACGTTTATTGGATCCTGTTGTTGAAGTCCCCAATAGCAGGGTTGGATTGGACATTATCCAAAAAGTTTCAAAGAACAAAAAACTACAGTCTTGTCGAAGCAGAGATGTCAGAAAAGAGTATATTGAAAGTTTAATAAGAAAACAAGCAGAATCTTCTTTTGACCAAGACGGAAGGCCCTGTTATGGAAACAGCACTGAAAATGAAACTTGCGGTTCAAGCTTAGAAAAAGTGGACTCCAATCAGAAATCTAATATTGGTGGTTCGTTTTATCAATTCAAGGTGCGTATGGACAAGCCAAAGCACATAATAACAAATGAACGCGATGATAGAGACACAGTAGGCTCTATCATGAGTAATCTACAACAAATAATTGATAATAAAGTTGCGCAGCAACCCATATACCCAGAATCTTCCAGTGATCCTAACTCGTTTTTGTACGATCTTTACGTGGCAGATTCTTGTACTGTTCCTGGTTCATGTTCGTGTGCCCCAGATAAATGTGAATGTCCTGATTGTACCGAGCACGGTAAATATAGAAACTCAAACCTCACTATCAAACAGCAATTTGAAGATTTTGAATTTCCCTCCAACAATAACCACGTAAAATCATATGGCAAAGTTGAAGTGCAACCTAATGTACCTCAATTTGAGCAAAACTTTCTGAAAATGTTGAATGAATGCTCTCTAGATGTTTCCAATGAAGTTAGTTTTGAAAACATGGCGGATAGTTTACGTGCGACTGATGAGGTGGAATGTATTTGTGAGCCAGATAAATGTTGCTGTTTTAATTGCGAGCAACATGGAATAGTTGATGGTGTGCGACGTGATGGAACCTTTGCCGGTATTCCACCTTTTGAAATCAATTTGACTAGTATGCAATATGCGATAGATACTCCAACATCATCTAATTCTACGCCAATGGAAACAACTAATGAAGAGGAAAGTGAGGATTTGGACTCTGATCTTGTTACGGATAGAGATCAATGGCTTCGCCAGCATGAAGCTCATCTTTTGAATGGTACTACATCGTCTATAAAGTTTGAATCTTGAAGTTATAACTTTTGAAATGTCCCGACATCGCATTACACATTCAACCTTATTCAACAATTCATTTTGTGCATTCATTAGCGTGTATGTTAATTACATCAGGTCATGTCACCCGTTTATTTTATTATTCAATTGATTAGCATCTACTCTCTATTTATTAATTTATTCATATGTTCATTCGACAGGCATTTTACACTTATTTTACCTTGTCAATAAATCTATAAAAAGCATCTCTCGATTGGTATATAATTACCACTCGTGTAACTCACCCTGTATTACTCCTTCTTTACTTAGAATATAATTAGCTTCACGTCTGCCGCTCATCCATGCACCGTGCACTGCACCTGCACCATCAAGTATTGTATGTTCTCCTGCAAAACGGAGCTTATTCAAACCTCGCTCAAGATGGATAACTAAATCTGTTGGATCGTTATTTGGTTGACAAGCTGCATATGATCCTCTGGAAAACGGATCAACTGTCCATTGAGATACAATTGTTTTAACAGGATTTTCAACCTCAAGTGATGTTGCTTTCATATCTAGATTGTGTTGTTTGAGCCTGCTAATTATAGGCTTCATATAACCCCATGCTTTGTGTGGATGTCTTTCAAGATATTCAGTGAGATTACCCTGAGTAAAACACAATAGCGATGGTACCTTGGAGATTTTGTACAAGTTTAAAATCAGAACAGGAAATTCCCATGGTTTGGGTAATTCTCCGGTTGTAGTATTTGCTTCTGACATTTTCATCAAATCATTTGAGGTGATTTTACCTTTCCATGTAGTAAATAAATCCGTATCAGGATTTGCTAATGCCACAAATCTATCTGTATCGTGGTGTTTCCACCATGGTGTATCAAATTCAAAGATTATCTTACCTAATTTACCCCAGCTCATGTTGTCCAATGCTTCAAGCAAAATATTAGGAAGTTGGGGTTTCCACTCAATTACACCTCTGTTCCCAATCGGTAATTGAAGAAGAATTTGTGGAATTGTACAGATGACCCAATCTGCATGAAGTAAAGATCCATCCTCAAGTTCAATGCGTATTGGGCTCTGAGATCGATCAACCTTTTTCACAACAACATTTTTACGAAGCCTGTTTGAATCAAGCTTGCTTTCAATCTTCTTTACCAATGTATCGTAACCGTTTCGTACAAAGCAGTTTCGTCCAACATTATCAACAAGACTAAATTTAGAACTCATCACATTCCATTCCAGACCGTGCCACAATTCTAAGTGTCTAGCCAGTTGAGGTGCAAACAAAACTTGTTGTTCCGTCAGCAACTCTCCTTGTCTCAAGATGTACTGCTCAAAAATTGATCTTACGTCAACATCCTTCTTTTCTATGCTTTCAAAATAGGAGATCTCAACGTACTTTTCAAATTCTTTCACAACTTGATCAATTTTATTTTTGTGGAAAAATTGGGGACCTTTGTCTCCTTCCCCAAAGTATAAAGGACTTTCGTCATCATAATAAAAACCGTACTTATTGCTGGTAAAATGCGATTCTTCTTTCCTCATAGAATCAAATAGTGGATTGACCAAAGTATCATGTGCCCATGATGCTCCTAAATCATAGGTAGCTGTTCCGTTACGCACAGTTTGAATTCTTCCTCCTAGTCTATCTCTTGCTTCTAGTATCAACACATCGGTTCCGTACTTATTAAAAATTTCGGCTGCAGCCAGCCCCGCAATTCCGCCACCTATTATAGTCACTTTGTGGTGTTCTTGGTATGCCATCTTTAGTTGAAAAGATTGTAGACATGTATCTATAATGAAAGATGAATAATGCACTCTGAAAAATTTAAGATACTACAATTGGCGGCTTGTCGCAAATAGCAAAGTCGAGTTTGTGCAAGTTACAGCTGGCGGATATAAGTAACAGGATTTTTTCTTTCAACTAGAGTACATTATAATATACAGTATTATTTCAAATTATATTGAATTGTTTGGTTTGTTAGTTCCTTCTTCTTCGTCGGCTTTCGATATATCCGTTTCCTTCACAAAAGACATGCTTGCATAATTTGATTCAGCTCTATCGTTTTTGAATCCCAAACCTGCATGACCTTGAATATTTCTGGTTCTATATACATCACTTAACACAGCTTCTTGTGAAAATAACGGAGTGTCATACACTTTATCGCTGTCCTGATTATCTGTATTAACTCCTGACTTAAGATAGAGACTCGAATCAAATACCGACTCCTCTTGTTTATTCTTTAAAGCTTCAGTAACACTAGTTACAACCCTTTCACTTATCTCTCGACCTTCTTCCTTAGCAAGTTTTCTAATTTTATCTTTTGTTGTGGATTTATCTCTTCTAAGCTCTTCTTGAGCTCTACGTCTTCTCTCTTCACGTCTTTCTTGTTTTGTCATACCCTGCATGCTTTGATCATTATCCCTGTTTCTTCTCGCTTCTTCTGCAAGCAAGCTAAGACGTTCTTTAGTATCAGTGGTTTTCTCAATAATTTTCTGTTTTCTCCAACTAGATCTCACAGCTAGATCTTCTTTAGCTTTCTTTTCTGCATTTTTTAAAGCATCACTGAGAGCAGTGAATTTCTCTGTGCTTCTTTCAATTTCTGCTGAAGTCAACGAGGTTCCTCTCGGAGCAGAATTCAGTACTCTATTTTCTATACCAATAATGAAACCCTTGGTATTTTTCCAGTTGGATACTGCAGGTGTTATGTTCCATTTTCTTTGATCGGCTTTCGTCAAATTTTCAATTCCATCACTGTTGTGTAATACGGGCACTATGGAATCTGTTTCTGGGCCGGGCGGAGCTTTTCGAATTTTAAATGATGATGGCAACATTGGATCAACCTGTTCATCGGTGATCTTGATTATTCGTTGCCTATTCAAAGCTCTTCCCTCTTCATCTGTTTGGTTTCCTATTTGAGCAGATGTGTACTTTATATATGTAGAGTCCGAATTTGTGTTAGCTGTGGACAAAGTAGTTACTTTGTTGGATGCTAATTTTTGATTTAAGATTTTATCAAAAGCCTGCTGAGTTTTTCTTTTTGTTTCAAGAACCTTATGATCTTTGTTTTCTACCTCTTCATATTTTTGAACTTCTTTACTGAAAGGCATGGTAGAATTTCACGGCTTTGTTAGAAGAGAGATGATTGTAAGATAAATAGAAAAAATTATTTGAAACAAATCTGTAGATCCACTATCTCAATGTGCGTATTACGTAAGCATTAACAAAGCTTTGATTATCAATCTATCTGTTGCAATATTTGATTACGGCTAATCATTAAGCAATTTTCAAATGTTTAAATACACTTTCAAAAGATTTACTAATATATTAAGCCGTTAAAAGCAAAATTTAATTTGTAAGAATACTATTTTCTTGGATTAATCATCTATGAAAATTAAAAAATAAAAATATCTGAAAGCTAATTAAAATTAATTTTCAAAATAGTGTTTTAAATCGTTTTATGGCAAAATACAAATCATTCAAACAATCACATAAAATTTGTTAAATTGCTATTTTATGTCTTAAGAATATCCGTACAATAAACTACTTGCGAAGACGTTCTATTTAATTGCAACGCCACGACAAAACATCTGTCGCGCCGTCTCCGCTTTTTATTACTTCTATCGGCTCGGAAGTTCAAGACGCACTCGTCGTCAGAAAGACGACAGATCTGCTTTCTTTTGAACTCTCCACCTTCAGTATCTGCATCTTCTATATTACTATTAAACAATGTATGTTCCGATTGACATTACTCGGGCTAATCACAAGCCAATTAACTTTCAGCATCAGTTAGTCTCAAACATATACCCGATTCAAACAACAGACCCGAATGTCATCTATAACCTCGATAACAAAGAGTTTGGCTTTAGTTCGTTAGATTCTGAGTATATTGCACAAATTGGAATACGAATAAGCAGAACACCACTTTCTCCAACAGATCCGACTACTTATGCAGCTCTTTCGAAATTTACTGAATATTACCTCCGTAGAGTTCATTCTAGCTCTGGAATCCTGAGTTCAAATCAGTTGGACAGATCTCCTTTGTCTGTTCCAAAAGACTATATCAGTTCTGCCCTGGAGGGAAAGTCTGATGTTGTGAGAATTGGCTCAATGTTGAATCCATTGATTTCTGATAATTTTCAACCGGTTCACTTAATTCCAGGATGCATCTCTGACATTGTCAATTTCTCTAGAATATCACCTACAGAGTCATCAAATATTTTTGGCAACATGTTTGGAAAATCAAAGAATACGAAAAATAGCTCTGAAGTACCTTCGCAACCGAAACACAATTTAAACAAAAGTACTTTGAACTTTGTGGAAAGAGTTTCAACTTGCGATAGTTATCAGAAAAAAATGAATCATGCCAATTCTCTCTTGATTGCTAGCCACGGCAGAGTTTTTAATATCATAGCACTAAATGATAATCCAAAAGAAATTGATATTGATCCTCCATGTGTACGAATTATTTTATCAAACAGTGTCGTTACATCTATGGCGACCTTCCAGTTTGTTTCTGAAGGAAGAAGTCTAGACATTCTTTTAGGTTTTGCGTCTGGTGACATTTTATGGCTAAACCCTTTTAAAATGAAATGTTCAGTTTGGAACAGAAATGGAAAGGTTAAGAATGAAATCGTTACATCTCTTGAATGGTCAAAATGTGGAAACTTTGCTTTCGTTGGTTTCGCCGATGGTGATGTTTTAGTTTGGGATCGCAGGATTGAAGACGAAGAAAATGGATACCATCCAGATTCGAAAGAAAGTAAAAATCATATGATAAATTTCAAAACTGCCAAGGGTAGCGGCTCAAATCAACAAAACCCTGTAGCTCATTACAAATTTAGCAAAAGACCCATTACTTGTATAAGAAAGCATCCAACATTTGCTAACATTTTGATTATATCCGCTGATGATGAATTTTTAAGATCATTTGATATTTTGAATGAGCAATTGATTGATATAGTACCTTCTTATTACGGTGGAACTCTTACAGCTGAATTTTCAGCAGACGGCAGATACCTTTTTACAGGAGGAGAGGATGATATGGTATCTATATATGAATTTAACAGTACCAGTTCTGGATTGTTGCACTCAAACAATAAACTTCTCAAACTTGTCGCCAGGTTACAAGGTGCAAAATCTTGGATAAAATCCATTGAAATAGTTCAATCCAACCCTAAGATTTTAAGCTACACAATAGGTACTGCAGGTGATGATGGTTACATTCGTTTTTATGAATTTCAACCACGAAGTTTGCGTAAGGTCAAAAAACATGTTAATCATGACGGAGTAGTAAGTTATTTGGGATCCCCTAAGAATCAAACACATGGGGCTCTCTCAAATTTATCAATAGATCCAAGCTTTGACTCTCGAAAAAAACGATTGAACTTTTCAACTAATACCTTGTCGTCTTTGAATGTGGGAACTCATCGTCTATCGTTGAATGATGTAAAAAATCAACAGCACGTTCTTAATTCACCATCATTGAAAGGTGGTTTTAGACTAGGTGATGGAATCTCTTTTGCAGCTTCTAGAACCGACATAGAAACAAAAAAGCATGATCTTATGAGCACCAGTGCATACTTTTTTGAGTCAACTATGGGACCAAACAACATTATGTTTTTAGAGGCATGTGAAGGCCCATTACTTCATGATTGCCCTGGAATAAATGCTGTAGTTAAGTTGCTACCTGTGAGTGAGAAAAACATTAATTTAGGAAGACTCAGTGGTATCTACTTAGGTGCAAAATACATTTGGGCATTTACCAGTGGTGGCGATCTTTTAAGATGGAGAGTTTCTAAAAATTAAATATCTACTGCATTAGTTTGTAACTTGATGATATGCGAAAGTACATATTTGAACACTTACTTGTATTTCTCAACGGCTCAAACAGCTGAGCCTTCTTTCATAATATTTTTATGGACCGTTGTAGTCATGACTTAGCAACGGATGTATGCGATTGTAATCCCTTTGAACCAGCACGGTTAGCTAGCAACAAACATAGTTTTGAAAAACCTAACAGAATCCACATATTGAAATGGGTAAAGTCAATCGAGCATTGTCTTCGTCGTCTTCAAATACATCAACTATGTCATTGAATGTACTTCAAAACCCCCCAATTGACCCTAAAGTGCTTCTGAATAGTGCTCGAATGTATGAGACCAAATATCCACTAGATATTTTAGTGAAATCGGCCCCAGGAATACTGAGGAACGCTAAGTCGTATGATTCCGAAGGATCAAGAGAAGATGCATTCATTCTTTATTCAAGATTTGTGGATTTAGTAGCCAACTACATGGCAAATCATCCAGATTTGATAAAAAGTAAAGCTTCATATAAGATAGACAAATCCAGCAAGGCAGGTCAATTATATCATGGTTTCACGTTATTACTTCCAGACCTTTCATTAGCAATGGAACGAAGCGAGTCAATAATGAATGAAATAAAAAAAGAATATGAAGATTATCGTAAAGTAGAGTTGGCTCGCCAGGAATTGCGTGACTTGCAAAAACGGAAGTTTCATGAAAAGAAGGAAAGAGAGGATAGAGAGTTTAAAGAAAGAATGAAGATATTGGAAAGAAGGAAATCTTCTATGCATTCAGAGGATAAAGAACTTTTTCAAAAGCTTAGAAGTTTGTCTAATAACTCGGGAAGCGATTTTGGCGTTGCAAATAAGCTAGAAGTTCCCTCATACCCTCAACTTAATGACATTGCAATATTAGAGGAAGATGATATATTACCTAATAAACAATTCTTGATGTCAGGGCCATTTAAGAGTTCCATTCCTGATGTAAGTCCGATTGCGAGTAATTTAACCTATTCTATTTCACAACAAAAATCGAACATTGATGCAAATCACAAAACCATGAACTATACTGAAGGAGGCGCTCCTTTAAGGACTGTTTTTTTACCTGCTGATTTATGCTCCACATTTACCAAGATATCCCAAAATAATACAGATAAAAACCTAGAAACATGTGGTATACTTATAGGAAAACTGAATCGAAATGCTTTTTTTATAACTCATTTACTAATACCACAACAGGATTCAACCTCTGATACTTGTGCTACAAAAAATGAAGAAACAATGTTTGAGTACATTGACAACGAAGATCCGGATCTTTTCATTTTGGGTTGGATACATACACATCCTACGCAGTCATGCTTTTTATCATCTATTGATTTACATACTCAAAATTCATACCAGATAATGTTGAATGAAGCTATTGCCATTGTTGTTGCTCCTAGTGATAAACATACAAAAAAACTTGGTGTATTCCGATTAACAGATCCACCAGGAGTACCCACGATAACGAATTGCAATAAATCTGGGTTTCATCCTCACGAAGAGCCAAATTTATATGTAGAGTGCAATAGAATTAGCAATACTCAAGCTAAAGCTGGCCATGTTGTGGTTCAATCGGGATTATCTTTCAAAGTTAAGGACTTACGATAGTACGAGTTATTCTCAATGGAATGGACAACATAATACCGGGAATTGAGAATGCATAGCTTGCAAAGTTGTATATTAAAATAGCTAACAAAAACTGAGTGAAAACGGACCACTACTAACTACTTTGAAGTTCCAGGCTATAAATTATAAGCTTTATATCTTCAAAATGCACCGATCAAGAATTTCTGTGTTCATCGATATGACAATATTATACATAGTAAAGTTATTAAATAATTTATTCAATCACCATCTCATCGCCTGGAGGTGGTACCTCATTTTCACCATCTTCATCATCAGTTAAAGGTTCAAGCTCATATTTTTTTTCAAGTTTCAATGATCTCTTCTGGGCGAGTTCTGCTTCCTTTTGCTTTTGTTCAAGTTCTTGCTGCACTTTTTCTGGATAAAGCTCTTCAAAAATCTTTCTATCACGAATGTCATATTCTTCTGTTTGATTTTTCAATGCTTCTTTCTCCATTACGAGTCTTGATGGCTCTCTTTGCTTATATTCTTCAACTTTAGCAATGAATTTTTCAAGATTAGTTCCGACTGCAGCTTCAGCTTCCAAGTTGGTATACGGATTGACACTCAATTCTTTAACTCGACGCTTATGCACTTTCCCACGTAAATGTCCTTTCAACGCAGTATTATCTAGAAAATATTTATCACAATGAATACAATAATATTGTCCTAGACCGGGAAGATTTTCATCCTCTTCTTGCTGTTTAAGTTTCTGAATAGTTTCCGGATTTGACAAATCTTTATGTATCAGGTCCAAATCCTTTGTTCTTCTTTTTGTCTTATATCTCTTAACAGAATATCTACCCATACTGAATGATGTTCTCCGTGTATAATTAAACGTTACTGATTGTTTGAAAAATAAAATTTTTCTAGATTTGATTTCGATTTGTCTGCGGAGATTTCAAAATCTTTCTGAAAGCGTACCCAAGGTACCAGCCGCATTACGGCTCAGCATCCTCACGTGACAAAACACCAGCCACACCGGGACACCTCACTAGAGCCAAATTTACCATAAAATTACCCGTTTCGGATGCGCGTGACTGTTTAATTTGAGAATTTGCGCGCGTCTGTCTGGGGGGCAGAGGACTGACTGATTCTGTAGTCCCGGCAGTGAGTGTAGGCATTATACCTAATTAGAGAGATTTTCAAGCAATAGAGAGCATTCACTTTAGAGTTCGGTTCAGCAAACACAGAAGGTATGTGAAATCACAACCACAACAAGTGGTACATATTACAGAGGAGAATCAATAATTTGAATGTTTATGACTTATACTTTGATGAGGAATTAGACTGATGTGGATAAGTTGATCAGCTAAGTTTTTGATAAAACACAAGATTCAAAATAGCTATAACAGTTCAAAATTTGCAATAAGTTTCACCAGGTGAATATATTAAAACACAACAATTATCAATGGACCTTGTAAAATGCTATATTTAAAGTTCAAAAAATTACATTAGTAATCAAATCTCATTTGAAAAATTAAGTCACGAAGGAGTTTCTCCCCATTCTGAACGCCTTTAAAATCAAATAATATTGCTTTTCCTTAAGTTTTTCCTTTTATTAACAATTTACTAACATTCTTCTTATTATAGTTAACTTTCCAAAATGGCTAGAAGACCAGCTAGATGTTACAGATACTGTAAGAACAAACCATACCCAAAGTCTAGATACAACAGAGCTGTTCCAGACTCTAAGATTAGAATCTTTGATTTAGGTAGAAAGAAGGCTTCTGTCGATGACTTCCCATTATGTGTTCACTTGGTTTCCAACGAAATTGAACAATTATCTTCTGAAGCTTTAGAAGCTGCACGTATTTGTGCTAACAAGTACATTACTGTTCAATCTGGTAGAGAATCTTTCCACATGAGAGTTAGAGTTCACCCTTTCCACGTCTTAAGAATTAACAAGATGTTGTCATGTGCAGGTGCGGATAGATTGCAACAAGGTATGAGAGGTGCATGGGGTAAGCCACATGGTACCGCTGCAAGAGTTACCATTGGTCAAGTCTTAATCTCCATCAGAACCAAGGACTCTAACAAGGCTGTTGTTATCGAAGGTTTAAGAAGAGCTAGATACAAGTTCCCAGGTCAACAAAGAATTATTATCTCCAAGAAGTGGGGTTTCACCAACTTAAACAGAGATGAATATGCTGCAAAGAGACAAAACAACGAAGTCAAGGAAGATGGTGCTTACGTTAAGTTCGTTTCCAAGAAGGGTTCTTTAGCTGAAAACTTCAAGGAATTCCCACACTACTTCGTTAACTAATTTTACTAATTTAGTTATCAAATTTTGTATCGTATTTTTACAAATCTTTATAAAAAAATTATAAGCTAATCTCTTTTAAGGACTAAATTTCAAATTTCAATTTATTACTAATAAAATTTCATCTATAAATCTTGATGCGCTTATATATGCTATTTGCATTACATATTCCTTGTAATGCTTCATTCTTTCTCTTTCTTCCCAAAACCTAAAAATCCATGACTCTTTTTAGTTGATTCTTTGCGTTCCAGTTTCTCCTTCTCCGTTGTATCTTCTCTTTCTTTAGATTCAATATCTTGTGCATTCTTCATAGCCATCTGAATATAATTGTCATAACTAACATAACCTCTACCAGCGTCACAAACTCTAAAACTTTTAATCCAATCACTCTGCCATATTTGATATGTACGCATCCTATAAGTTGGATCAGGGTTTAATATATTGTAAAGCACATATCGTCTTGAATCATTTACTAACTCATCTTCATTGGATCGCACATTGGTATCAACTTCACCACCTTTAGCAACCCAACTATTATGAATACCACCTTTAATATTTTCAATAGGCGGATATTTACCTTGTCTTATCCCTTGGAATTGATGAGCTTTTTGTGAACTCTTACGAGAATAATCAAATGTTGCCCTAGATTCCACAAATCTTGCATACGTTTCATCATTCAACTTTGCACTTTCCCATGAATATTTACCATATATCATAGTCAGATAAATAACACCAAGTGACCAAACATCACCTAATCTTGGATCATATTCTTTATCTTTAATAAACTGTTCTGGTGCAACATATCTTTCAGAACCACAAGCTCCCATTGAAAGCTGAACATCGCTCTCCCATGCAGTTCTGAAAACAGCAGACGTACCAAAGTCGGTTATCTTAAGTTGTCCTTTCCTAGTCAACAGTAAGTTTTCCACTTTAAGATCATTATGAGATACACCAACAGAGTGTAAATATGTGATTGCATTTAATATTTGTTTGAAAAAGCAATCCGCTTCAACGATATTTAAACCATTAGTCAATGATATTAAAGAAAACAAATCACCACATGGAATAAACTCCATAATTTCCGAGTAAGTCATTGAAACAGGATCTACCATCAAATCATAAACGTTAATGACTGCTTGATGTGTAAGAGAGGAAGAAATCATAAACTCAGATGTCACTCTATTACCAAAATGGTGTAATGATTCACCTTGCTTTCTCTTTATTTGCTTTATAGCAAAATAAACTTTTGTCTTATTTACAGTTTTTGAAGAGATGCACACAACACCATATGAACCTTTACCAACAACACCTTCAATGTTACCATACTTTTGAGCTAAAGTTAACTTTACTTTACCTTCTTTCTGTTTTTCACGTAACCTTGCTTTGAATTTTTCTGGATTTTCAATTTTGTTCATCATGCTATTGATTAGGAAAACTTGCTCTTTACCAATAATAGGTTCAATCATCATATTGTCTATTTCATCATCAAAATCATCATCATCTTCTTCATCATCGTCTTCATCATTATATGAATTTTTACTGTTATCTTCTTCTTCTTCTTCACTGTCATCTTTCTTATGCCTATTGCCGTTTAAGGAATCATCAGAGTCATCAATTTTTATATCTTTAGCGTAATCACCCTCATTTTCGTATTCATCATCACTATTATAGTGGATGGTCAGTCTTTTGGATTGTCGGCTCCTTGCACTTTTATTACTTTTAGCATAGTTTGAGCCACTCGAACTATTTACACTTGGTTTCCTTTTTATCAGCTCCCTCGGAGATGATTCATCAACATTGTAGTTCTTTTCATCACTAGAGTCATCTTCGTCATCATATTCTTCATCATCGTCATCATCATCATAATTCCATATATAATTTTTTGGATTATTTTTGACTCTCATCAAGGTACCAGAATATTTATCCGGTAAAAGAGAAACAGATTGCTCAATTATTGCGAATTCTTCTTCAGTTTCTGATTTGACTGCATCTTTTTTCTTCATCCAGCTGAAAAAATTACTAGTTGGTTTGTTTAAACTAGTTTTATATTTAGTATAATCATGTTCATGCGATCTACCATAATCATAAACACAAATTCTATTCCCTAATTTAATAACTTGTTCCCTTTGATGTTTCAAGTGTGTTGATCCATAATTGACCGTTTCAGTATGTTTAAGCCCCAATTCTTCTCTAGGATCTCTAGAGGAGGAATATGAAGTGTGAGGATTAATTTGACCCTCTCTAGTAGTGTCATTATTCGTACCATTAGGGTGATTGTGATTAAATTGCCCCGCTGAAACTGTTGATGCTCTCAATCTTGCTGGTTTCGGTTGTGATATGGATGATGTCTCTTGGTTTAGTTTCCTCAATGTTATATCTTCATTTTCATTGACATTGGGTTTGTTGCTGTTCAATTGTATAGAATGTGCATTTATTGGATTTGCCAATCTGCCCATTGTCCTATCAGGAATTGGCAATGCAGGGGTATGTATCGATGGGGTTTTCAGCGTCTTAGCAGATTGTGGATAATCTGGATTGGAAGCATTGCTTAGCTCTGTATCCAGTTTTGGTAAATTTTTCCTTGACAAACTAGCAGAAGAGGATATCTTTTTCAATGATGTCGAATCCGAAGGATTATTTTGGTTGTTTGCATTTGAAAGATTATCATTGGATCCAAGAAACAGACTTTTGAATTTCTGAGAGACAGAAGTGCTTCTGTGAACTTTTTCTCTTTTATTTGATGCATCATCGTGATCAACAAGCGATGACGCAATCGACGCATTTGACTTAACCGTGTTCAAAGACATTGATCCCATCGATCCTTGTCCTGAAACGGGTGATAATCTAGGAGATACTACTGGGGTACTTCGACCTGAACTTGGATTAGAAGTGTTTGACTTCGATTCTTTCTTGAACAATGGCATAGTGTTTTGTCTGTATTAAGGATATATTGGAGGGGGGAAATGTTCAAATGTGGGCTATACTAAGGTATAATTCAGGCCAATTCAGTATAATAGTGTAACCGTTCTTTTCAGTAGTGTTTGAAGATGCTGTTTATATCGTCTGAATGGATTAATAGGAGCAGGTGGGTCAGTAGCGGGTGAAAAGAGGCTAATTACAACGGCTGCCAGTCCACACTCACACCCAGACACATTCTCACTTCACCGTTCACAG
Organism: Pichia norvegensis; assembly: GCA_030570285.1. Taxonomy (NCBI): domain Eukaryota; kingdom Fungi; phylum Ascomycota; class Pichiomycetes; order Pichiales; family Pichiaceae; genus Pichia; species Pichia norvegensis. The sequence continues at coordinate 117,726 of JAJLVM010000004.1, forward strand.
GCTAATTTACAACCGGAACTCTTCTTCTCTTCTCGCTTGCTCCCGGAGTCACCGACGCAGTTTTCGCTTTGCGCTTTGCGCTTTCTGCGGGTTTCTGGATTTCCACTTTTTTTTTTTTCCATCGCGGTTGCCGCTTTCGGAAGTTATTTCGGTACCTCTCCATGACTACACTGAAACTTTTTCAACGTCTTTCTTTGCTCTGATTGATTACGTTTATCCATTTAATCGGTCTCTTCACGTTTCAGATAGCTCATATGAACGATCTAATAGCAGCAGTTTGTGCGGGTTGTTTGTTTTTCATTCTAGGAGGGAAAATAGCCCTTATTGCTCTTATTTTATCATTGGCAGCCTTGATTTACTTCTCTCCGGCCCAAACACCAATCAAATCTGATGTAATTGAAAAAACTCAATCAAAGTCTAGAAGAGGAAACAAGGCTAAAGTTATAACTCCTGATATTCAAAAACTTAAAAGAGCCAATCCTGAAACAGATTTATACACAGCAAATAAGGCTACTTTGAAAGAATCTCCAATTTACATTTTTTATTCTTCTTTAACAGGCTCATCAAAACGTATTGCAACTGAACTATCGAGAAACTTGATTGAATCAGGAAATGATATCAAAGAAGAAAACATTAAGTTGATGTCTTTAGATGATGATATTGATGATTTGGACAACTATTTCTTGAATATACCTAAAAGTTTAAATGATGATGATACCCCACCCATTTACATTCTTGTATTGCCTTCATATGAATCTGATTCCCCAATTGATTACTTTTTGGAATTCTTAGAAGATACCGCAACTGATTTTAGAGTTGACAAATACCCATTAAAGGCCCTATCTGGTTTTGCAGTTTTAGGATTGGGTGATTCTGAATCATGGCCTGAACTTTTCTGTTATCAAGCTAAATTGGCAGATAAGTGGCTATCCAAATTAGGTGCTAGAAGAATCTTCCCTCTTGGAAGATTGTGTATTAAAAATGATATCAAATCTACTAGTGAACATTACATCAATAGATTGATCAATGTGATATCCGATAACGAACCTATTTTATATGAAGAAAATGATCCTGAAGCTACAGATGATGAATCAGATGGCGGTGAATACGATTCTGAAGCAGCATCCGATGAAGGAACTCTTGTTGATATGGAAGATTTATCAAAATCAGAAAAGTCTAAAACAGACTCTAATTCCTTATTAAAATCTACAATGAAAAAACAAATGGTGGCTGCAAACTCTCCAACTTATAAATCTTTAACTAAACAAGGATATACCGTCGTTGGATCACATTCTGGTGTTAAAATATGTAGATGGACAAAATCAGCTTTAAGAGGACGTGGATTTTGTTATAAGTTTGCATTTTATGGTATCAATTCTCATAGATGTATGGAAACAACACCTTCATTATCATGTTCTAACAAATGTGTTTTCTGTTGGAGACACGGAACTAATCCAGTTGGAACTACATGGAGATGGGAAGTTGACAAACCTGACCTTATTTTGAATGGAGCACTTGAAGGTCATTATAAAAAAATCAAACAAATGAGAGGTGTTCCTGGTATACTGTTAGACAGATTTGAGGAAGCATTTACTGTTAAACATTGTGCATTATCCTTGGTTGGTGAACCAATTTTTTATCCTTACATTAATGAATTCTTAGAAATGCTTCATGAAAAGGATATCTCCTCATTTTTGGTCTGTAACGCACAACATCCTGATCAGCTAAGAACTTTATCCAAGGTTACACAATTATACGTTTCTATTGATGCTCCAACGAAAGAAGAGTTGAAAACAGTTGACAGACCGCTTTTTAGAGATTTCTGGGAAAGATTAGAACAATGTCTAGATATCTTACGTACGGTACAATCACATCAACGTACTGTTTTCAGATTAACTTTAGTTAAAGGATTCAACATGTCTGAAGCTGATATTGGTGGATATGCTAATTTGGTTGAAAGAGGGTTACCTGCACTTATTGAAATTAAAGGTGCTACTTTCTGTGGATCTAGTGAAGGTAATGGTAATCCATTAACAATGCAAAACATTCCTTTCTACGAAGAATGTGTTTCCTTTGTTAAAAAACTTGACGCCGAATTAAATAGCAGAGGATTGGAGTACGGTTTAGCATGTGAACATTCACATTCATGCTGTTTCTTAATTGCAAGTAAGAAATTCTACAAAGATAACAAATGGTACACTCATATTGATTATAACAGATTTTTTGAATTGTTAAAGAGCGGTGAAAGTTTTGATAAAATGGATTACATTGCAGCTACTCCGGAATGGGCTTACTTTGGATCTGAACAAGGAGGATTTAACCCTGCAGATACTAGGTGGAATCGTAAAGAAGAAAAATTGAAAAAGAAGTTGGAACGTGAATCCAATTCAATTGCTAATGAAGCACCTATGAATTGACTGTGTTATGTAAAACTTCTGTAAATATCAAAACTGTAATATATTATTATCTACAAGAAATTAAAAATCAAGCATATCAAAAAATAACTTAGCAAGGAATATTGAAGGAAATTTCAATTACCTTCTCTCTTTTGTTCTAGAGCTTTTCTTGCTAATTCAGCTCTTCTCTGTCTTTCCTTCATTTCATTATCTCTACGTTCCAATTCTTCAATCCACAACTTCTCTCTTACTTTAGCCTTTTCAATGGCTAATTCTTCTTCAGTTTTCTGAGCAGCTGAAAATGCCTTATCATAGTAGATGGAACCAAACACAAGAGCTACAAGGGTAAAACCTTGAAGACCCACACGCCAACGAAACCAAAATTGTGCCTTCGGTGCATTACCAGTACGAACACCTTTAGCTGCCATAATAACAGCAGCTGTTGTTGCCAAACATCCAAGTGGAACAAGTGGTTGTTGTTTAGATCTGTAAACTAATTTTTCTAAGACGGACATACTATAAGATGGGATAGTGTTAGTATAAATTACCAGGTAATTCCCTATTTAGTTAAAAAAAAAGATACATACTCCTCCATTGGATTGTCAAATGATGATGGGTAGTTTTGAGACGCCATTGTATATAGTGATTTTGTTTTGTGTTGTAATAAAGAAACAGAAACTATCCGTTTAACTACTATCTTACAACCATCGAGTCAGTTCAAACCCCTATAATTTGAGCAAAAATGCACGCGCCATTTCATTTCAAACCCCTTCATCCATTCATGGTTTCACATCACAGGTCTCTACCACGGCGAAGATAAGAGTAGTCCTTCGGAGCAACAACAAGACCACGTCCCTTGGTAGCCCCTCGATATATGGTTTCAATTATATCAATAAGCTCCTGAACGTCTTCAATTACAAAATCCAATTGATTATTGTTACCTGTTGCAAAATCACACATAACATGTTTGTTTCTGTAAAAGAACATAATTGTACAAGGTTCTCGCAATTCATACATTTCATTAAAATCAGTAACACTGTTGATGTCACAAGTGTACACTGCTGCAAATCTTGAAACTAAAGGTGCTACTTTAGCTAATTTTTCATCCATCAATAAACATTCTCTCGTACCGGGCCTACCAAATCTGATAACTACAATTCTCTCACTTTCAGATAGAATTGCTTGATCAACGTGCCATCCAGTTCGCAAATCTTGTAAAAAAGCTGCTTCCATTGTATTTGTAAGTATTCTTATCCGTTTTAATAAAACATCTTCTAATTTTAGAGCTTGTCATGAAACTGATGGTGGCGCAGCACTCTTTTTTTTTATTTTTTTTTTGATAGATTCCTCGATCAGCAAATGCAACATCATCAATTCTGAGGCGAATTCTTTACCCTCCGGCATGTTAAGACCGATACTTTAGTGCTTTGGACTTTCATAATTGCTATATAAACACACACCACAATGTCTGGAGCACAAGCTTATGATCCATATAACCCATTTTCAGATGATGCTGCTCGTGAACTAAACAACCAATCTCCAACGCCCTTCACTGAACAAGCAAACAAGGATGCATCTCGTTCCAAACTTCAAGATTTACAAAATACTTTAGATGATACTACTGGAATGATGAGAGATAACATTGAAGCAATCAATCAGCGTGGAGAAGTATTGGAAGATATTGATAATAGAGCATACAGTTTACAGAATAATGCCACACTTTTCAATAAGTCCGCAAACCAAGTCAGAAAAGATATGTGGAAGAAGAATCTCAAGTTGAAGCTTTGTGTTGCTGCAATTGTAATCATCATTCTTATTGTTATCATTGTTCCAATTGTTGTACATTTTACTTGAATTTTTATCTTTACATTGCAACTTAGATCTGTACATTACGTACTTTTATCATTTTTTCTTCTCTTCCCACCGACTCAATTCTCCCGATTTATAGTCTTAATCAAATCTGTATTATTTATAGCATCTGTTTTCTAAATAAAACATATATGCCTATTTCCGAAATCTAGTATTTAAGGTTCAAATTTCAAGATAAAATAATCTAAATACAGGATACATAAATGAATCAAGCTTCTTGGTTTGGCGCTTGATATTGAGCATTCATAGTAGATAACTCAATAATACGTCTAATGGTTGGTAAATTCAAACGTGCAGGAACGTATGCTTCGATCTTATTGAAAGGTCTTAATGGAATATGTCTGAATGGATCTTCAAAAAGTGTATCCTTATTCACCGGTTCCAAATAATCCGTCTGTCCACTTTGTCTCACCCTGTCAGCTAAACCTTGGGAAATAATAGGAGAAATTGGAACTTCATAATCAGCAACATGGTATAAAGAGAATAGTTTCTGAATTTGAATAGGTTTCAAACTGTAGCAAATTTCGTAAATACAATCAACATCTTCTGGTGTATTTTTCCTCAATTGTAGTAACTTAGATACTTGTAAAAGTTGAGATAAATGTTCAGATGCATTTGCAATTCCATGTCCATTACACCATTCATCTAACCTCATAACATTGTAGTTTAACTGTAAACCACGTTTCCACGACAAAAAGTTACGGCGCATAATCAAATCGTTAAAACAATATGCACTAACAAACTTTAGCAACTCGCCGAACACGGTATTGATAACATCCTTTTCAATATGATATGATTTCATTGCCCAATATACGTTATTAAAGAATGTTAAAACATCATCCATCTTATATTTAGGTTCTTTTTGGAACATCTTTGTAATCAATGGAGATGAATCTTGTGACATAAAACCAGGTAAAGATTGTCCCATAACAACAGCTGAAATGACTTGCTTCTCTAAGATGGCCATAATCTTCTTCATCCAAATATTATAAATATTATAAGATAATGATTCAAAATCTTCCTTTGCATCAACAATTAATTTCAAAAATAAGGTGTAATCTTCTGTTCCCATAGACTTAGCAATATCTGCATTAGCAGAAACAGTTGATTGAGCATAAGAAACAAATGAGTATAACTCATGAGTGTTTGTTAACCAATATGCACCATAATTGATTATATCATCATCATTGAAGTCAGTGACCATATTTTGAATAACTGAAAGAACCTCACCAAAAAAAGTTTCAGAATGAGATGTAAGACCTAATCTCCACATATCACTTAAAATAATAATTATAATCCTAGCTGGGAATAAAACTTCCTTTTTGTTTGGCTGAGAACCAATCAAAGCATTAGGAAGAATCAAACCCTTAAACAAACCTTCAACAACTTCCTTGTGTAATGTTTTAGAATCTTCAAGTAATGCCAATAATTCCATGTTAATAGCCTCAAGCTCATCATCTTCTCCATCTTGATAATCAACATTGTTGGCAACAGATTTTGCTTCGTTAAATGCCAAAGCCGCAGATCCATTTGGAACAACTCCCAATGTAGTATTATTATACTTACCACTACTCAAATGATCTTGTAATTCCTTCAATTCACTCTTGAGTTTTTCAACAGTGCCCATTAATGTATCCCGTTCTTCGTTGGAAGATAAGAGTTCAGCTTGTGTGCTCTTTAATTGTTCCAACGTTTCATTGAACTCGGATTTTATTTTCTCTTGCGCTAGGGTTAATTCTTCAACCTTTTGCTTTGCTGCTTCATAATCAAACCTAACCTTTTCAATCTCGCTGTTCAAATTAGTGATATTTTCCTCATATTCTGCCATCTTGGCTGAGTGTTCGTTCTTAAAGTTGACGGATTTAGCTTTAAGCGTAGCATGATCACTTTTAGTTTTCTGAACAAGGACTTGAAGAGCAGTCATTTCAGCTACTAATTTAGCATTATCTTCAATTTTACTACTCAAAGATTGTGTCAACTCAATAACCTTATTTTCTAAACTATATTGAACTTCTTGCAGCTTATTCAACGATTTTGCTTCCGCTTTTAATTTTGCAAACTCCTGTTTAGCTAAGTGTCTACGAGTTGTAGATTGAATGACCACTGCAGCTCTTCTAATCTTTTGAGCATTCTTTCTGGCCAAGTAACCTCTACTTAATGACTGGATAGTAACAGCAGCACGATTAACTTGATTCCTATGAATATTATTTCTCAATGATGAACCACGTATTCTAGATTGAAGCTCAACTACAGAGTTAACAGCATTTGTTAATCTCCTTCTAGCAGCATCACCCCTAACTAATGATTGAATCAAAATACCAGCGTCTCTCTCTTTATCCTTTTGAATACGGTCTCTAACTAAGAAACCTCTAATTGCAGCTTGTAATTTTATAGATGATTCTCTAGCCTCTTTAAATTGCTTTCTTGCTGGGTATCCTCTTAAGTACTTCTGGATAATTATTGCAGATTTTTTATGTTTGTCACTCTTCATCTTTTCAATATTACCTAAAATACCAGCTTTAAAGAAAACCTTAGATTTACCAATTTGATAACTACGCTCATCCTTCACAGTTTCATCCAGAAAGCTTTTAGTTAACTCCTTCAATTTTTCTTCAGAAATTCCACCTTTAAAAATCTTAGCACGTTCAACAGAATCAAAAAGAACATTGAAAGCATCAACAAACTCCGGATATGACATTTTCGATGGGAAACCTGCACATGAGATTTTAATGGTTTCTAAAACACCACATGCTCTCAACTGAGACAAGACCATATTAGGATCAAATTCCCAAGCCTTTTTATCTTCATTAGGTTTAATACATCTAATATAATGAACATTACTTGAGTTTATAGTATTCATCAACTCAACCAAAGATTTCTTAAACTTAGAACCTAGTGTTTCCTTACCTGGACTTTTACGACCAGGTTTAGCTTCCTGCTTTGGTTCTTCTGCAGCAGAATTAGATAAAATTTCAAGTAAAAATGCATTATTAGTGTTTTTTAAAGTCTCTTTTTGACCATCTGAAACGGTATCTCTGTTCTTTTCAACAAAACCTTCAGTATCATAAGCAACATCCAAAGCGTAATGAGAAATGATAAATTTGTTGTTTCCAAACCTTGGCTTCTTGAAAACTTTGTCAGTTGGAGGTTTGGCTAAATGTTGGTATAACTTGTCAGTCCATTGATCATCGGATCCTGATGGCAGTCTAGCTTCTTCATTCAAAAGATCCAAGATACCAAGTTTCTTTTCAATAATATCAATACAAGGTTGATTATCAGAGAACTCAATAAAAGACCATTCAATCTCTTCTTCAACATATAATTGCTGCTCAAGTTTGAAAACATGTTGAGTAAATTCTTGCTGAAGTTTCTCGTTAGCATAATTAATACAAAACTGTTCAAATGAATTCTTTGCAAAATGTTCAAAACCATAGATATCCAAAACACCAATAAAAGTAGCAACTTTATCTTCAACTTCAGGTGAGCACAAATCTGAATTAATATAATCAACTAACCAATCAAATAAATTATGATAGATATATTTTGCAACTGCATCCCTGGCGTTGATAGCTTCATTATATTTCAAGTCTGTATTAATTGTTTCAAACGCAGTTTTGATTTGCTTTTTCACGGTCCATTTAGCAAATAAAACAGGATCTAAACCTAACAATTCACATGCTTTAACCAAGTTTGGCTCATCAGATGATAAAGATGCATTATTTTTAGTTTTAGGAATTTCAATGTTACCCAAATGAAGTAAACCTGATAAAACTTTAAATATTTCTAATTGTATATCATGGCCAATACCAATCAGAGACAGTGCGTTTCTAGTATCATTGAATTCCTTTGCATCATCAACACCTTCAATGTTTGGTACACCACCTTGATTTAAGTAGTAAAAATCTTCTACATTTTCAAGATGGATTAATTTTTTAGTTTCTGGATCTAAACCTTTAATCATTTGATAGAAAATATGATAATTTCTTTCAGATTTTGGTTGAAAAACAAGCCTTGATCTTTCTAGTAAATATGTTCTAATTTTGGCAGCACAAATGACTGTATTTTCATCAAAAAGAATTTCTAAATACTTACCAAATCTAGATGAATTATCATTTCTTGTAGTCTTTGCATTACCAAAAGATTCCATAATTGGGTTGGTTGCTAAAATTTGCTTTTCAATTTCAGACATATCATGTTGATTTTCATCAGAGTCGACTGTTGCAAAATATCTCATGATATACTTTGCGGAAACCGTTTTACCTGCACCAGATTCACCTGAAACAACAATAGATTGATTTTGTTTCCTGTTGATCATACATCTATATGCTTCTTCAGCAATAGCAAATAAATGAGGTTCTTCATCACCTCTTCTAGTGTTAGCATATCTCTTAATTCTATAGTTGGAATACAACTCATCATTTCTTTGAAAAGGATTGACCGCAATCAAAACAATACCAGAGTAAGTGTAAATATTGAATTGAGAGTATCTCATTTTGATCACATTTAAAACAGAAGGTTCATTCAAATGAGATAAGGTTGTTAAATCTTCAACATTTTCTGCTTGATTCCTCATCAAAGGAACATCTGAATTGGTATCATCTAAATTGTCAGTAGTGATAGTAATGACACGTTCAGGATCATTTTCAACTTCCAGATCACTCTTAAACTTGCCATCGTCCTTGGATATATTTTGAACTTTAACAGCAAGCCAGCCTTGCTTTTCGTCTGGAATCCAGCACAGACTGCCTACGTCAAGTTGAACGGTTGACATTGAGCGTAGAATTCTGCTGTTTGGTTAGATACAAAGTCCTTGTGAAGGTGGCTTCAAAACAAAAACACAGGTTTTCCCTGTTTCGTCTGGAATCAGCCAGCATCTCAAATTTGTCTAGTGTTCCTTTCTGAAACACGCGAAAAAAGCAAGCAATCGTCAATGCTGTTTTCCCGATCAAATTTCCGCAACGCGTTGCTGCCGCTGAGCCATCTCTCACCAAATTTTAAGCACCCCTTCCCTCTCCCCTCACCACGTCGATCGACCACGTATTGCTCAGATGAGGCTTGAAATTTCAGCCAGAGCATTCTATTTAGGGATAGGATGATGATGGTCACGATATATCACAGTGCAATTGCCGTCTGTTTGTTTGTACACACATTCCGGGGGAAACGGTATTTATTTCAGGCACTCATGTCCGGACTCTCCGCACATCCCGGTACGGGAGAGGTTTCGGCTATAGATCATGTTTACTTTTCTCCTATCAAGAAGGAAAAACAAAGCAAAAAGCTATCTAAAATCGGGTTTCCTTCCACATTCAACGATTCAGATATGAGTAATTCTAACACCGACTTGGATCCTATAGCCGGTACAGCAAGTGAAACATCGTCGCTTCATAATCACAATAATAAATCCAGCTCATCTTTCAATTTACCGAAAGCTATAGATTCCACAAGAAATAAATTTCACATTTCTAACAACAATAGTTCAACTAATCTCGGTAAACTTCCATATAAACCTAGCAGATCAAGCTCTACTGTATCAATAAGTACGGCATCACGGTCCAATTCGGTTAGTAACAACCAATCTCCTCAAAATTTACTGAAAAATAATTCCAATGCCGCTGCTTATTATCCATCTCCTAAGAAAGCAAGCAGTAGATTTTTGGCAACAAACAATGATCATACATTTCTACTGAATAATGATACCGCTCCTAGTAAAGCGGGAATACCTGTATCAATGTTACCGCAATTCAACCATACACATCAGCCATCAGCAAACCAGAATTCTTCGCATCAACTGTCAAAGGTTACTTCTATACCTACCGTTCTGGCTCCGCCTTCTGTTCTTGAACCTGTTTCAAAAGTAACCTCGAATTCTTCTAACATGGAATCTGTGAATTCGTTTAATACCGATAGCGGCTCAAGTGCAAGTTTGAGGAAGAACAAGAAACATACAAACCTTTTACTCAAATCTGTTCCAAAATCTTCCCATAGTAGGCATCAACCAAGTTCAAGTGTAGGATCATTAGCAGATGATTTTGAATATGAATCTACTTCTGGATCCTTGAAAAGTTACAAGAATTCGGATTCGTCTGAACATAAATTAAAAAGCATTGATCAAGATTGGAGTGCTAAAACGAATACCGCAAGTCACATTGGGTCCTATGAAATTGAAAATGCTAAAATACATCTCATTTCTCCATCTATTATCAACGAATTTGAAATGCTTCATGAATCCATCAGATATGGAATGAAGAAACAATTAGAGAATTTAGATCAAGAAACTCAATCTTTGATGCTCGAAATTGACAAGAGTTATGAACATCTTGAGCAATTACACAAAGAAGCTCTAGAGAGAGGTAATGATTTAGATACTTTTATTGAAAATATGTCGACCTCTAAAACAACTGAAATTGAGTCACTCAATCCTAACGTCATGTGCGAAAATCTAAATGATCTTGAAGTTAGAATTGATCAAGTGAAACAAAATATGACTTCAACAAAGGATAATCTAAAGGCATTTGGATCCAAATTAACTGTACTCCAGGAATGGAAAGCAAACAATGAAGTTCGTTCTAAATTTTTTAGGAATATGCTAGTCGTTTCATCTTCTGCTGTTGTTTTGGCAGTTTTAATCAAGAAGATATTCTTCTAGTCTATAAATCTCTTTTCTACGCAATTATTAATTTATACATGTAAAATAGCTAAAGCATCTTAAGTGGCATACTTTCAAACATACCATCATGAATGGGTAGCAGAACTTCCCCCAGGAGACTGTCGTCTTCATCAACGTAAGATTCACTGACAGATGATCCATCAGAAAGTTTTCCCTTACTTTCAGATGAATCTGTTATATTTTTATCACTCTCCTCGATAATTCGGCGTAACTGTGCTTTGGTTAAATCTTGTGTGTGTTCCATCAAACTGTCAACATCAGCTAATCCTAAAGACTTGATCTGCAAAATTTGAGTAAGTGTTAAAATATGCATCAATCGTGTCGGTGCATCTGTAATATGCCTATCGGTACACCATTCTAGCAAAATAGACATATTTGACTTCAGTAATTCACATTTAGAAACACTCAAAAATTGTGGATTCTTCATGATCTTGTTAAAAGCAGCAACATCTATATATGTTAGCAAGTCTTGCAAAACTGATTTTGTTATGATCTCATCGAATCCATTAATTTTCAGTGACAGGTAAACATTATTAAAAATATGAATCAGATCTAGCATCTTGTATTTTGCGCCTCTCTGAATCATATACTTGAAGTATTTGTGTGCATTTTGTTGTACAGCAAAAACTGTGTCATCAACAGCAATAGCATGAAGCAATTTTTTGTCCAAATCTTGAATAATCTTTTGCACCCATAAATGATACATTTGTCCAAAAATAGTATCACAAAATCTTTTAACAATCAAAAGCATTTTCAAGTATTTTGATCTTTCTATACCTGTAATTTCAGTATTAAGATCTTGCATTGCCCGGTTTCTTTCACTTGAGATCTTCAAACAAATTCGATTCACATTATTAAGCAAATACGTACCTTTGTTAATAACATTATCAACATCAGTTTCATTTATTAGTTCGGACTTGAATATATTCAAGCAACGTTCTAGAAATATTGTAGCTTGATCAATGAAACCTTGGTTCCACATATCCATAAGTAATAAACTGACCAGTTGTGATGGGTATACCATTTCTCCTATTTCAACGGGAACTCGTGAATCATCAATCGGTGATTCTAAACGTGATAAAAGAAGGTTAGCGGTAAGTGTAGGTGCAATATTTGATGTGTTCATATAATCCTTAAGATCTGCATGGCTGGCTCTAAATTTTCTTTCCAAATGTGCTTCAATTGAGAGCTTCTCATCAAAAACAATATTTTCGGACATGGAATTTCTTCTCGATGAAGATAACGTTGTATCTGATTCTGTGTAACGTGCTCTTCGTGCAATGTGTTTCAATGTATCAATATCATTCTTCAAACTAGCTTGGATTCTTGCAGTTAAGTAAAAATTCTCCGGATCATTTAATTCCATATCATCAAGCTTATCGGATATCACTTTCATTCTTTTTACAACTTGATCTGCAAGCAGTTTGGAACAGGTTGGAGGTGTCATACCCATTATAGATTCTCTAGTGACATCAGGTGGCAAAAGAGATTGAATTTGAATCCAGTTCGTTTTATCTTTCTCATTTTCCTTCACAGTTTCAAATAATGTGGTTGACTTACTTATGAAAGAGTCATTTTCAACTGGCTCCTCAAGAATTACATTAGTATGTGCCTTGGATATTTTAGCATCATCCATTCGGCCAAGCTGATCTATAGCATGTATTGCCAACAAAGCATCATCGTTTAGTGAAGGTTGATAGCCCGGGGTAGACAATATCGCTACTTCGTCTTCATCGTCATCTTCAATTATATCAATCTCTAGTTGTTCTGGAATAGCGTGCTTTCTTTCTTCTTCAAGTTTTGCTTTCCGTGCCACTCTAGCTTCCTCTGTCACTCTAGCTTCCTCTGCCACTCTGGCTTCCTCTGCCACTCTAGCTTCCTCTGTCACTCTAGCTTCCTCTGCCACTCTAGCTTCCTCTGCCAGCCTTGCTTCCTCTGCCAGCCTTGCTTCCTCTGCCAGCCTTGCTTCCTCTGCCAGCCTTGCTTCCTCTGCTAGCCTTGCTTGCAATGCAGATACTTCATTTCTAGATTTTCTTCCACGAATATGCGACTGAAGTAGCATGACTGAAAATAATGCTTTGTTCACATTCTGCTGTGTAATATACCTCCTAGCAGTAGATTGCAAGCTAATTATAGAAGAAATACGACAACAAACCTCATTTCTTGCAAGTGAACCTCTTATCAACGATTGAACCATAACCAACGAGTTCCTTGTTTCATTCCACATCTTTCTTGCTAGATAGGCACGTATATTCTTCTGAATAACAATACTTGAAAGACTCAGTTTATTAGCCTTGGCGATTTCAAGCTGTCCTAAAACTCCACTTCTAAAAAACAGTTTTGTTTTACCCGCTTGAAATAAATGATTGCCTTCAATCATTGAAGTTAAAAGTTTCAGTGACAGCTTCTTAGCTGTTTCAAAATCCAAGTTTTCTGCATCTTGAATCTTTCTCATGTCTTCCAATCCATATAATAGCTTGAAACGTTGGACAAAATCCTCGTAAGTGTATTTGGATGGGAAACCAACTAAAGAAATCCTTATAGTCTCAAGAACACCACATGCCCTAAGTTGCGATAACACCATAGGGCTATCAAACAACCAAGCTTTCTTCTCTTCGTTTGGTTTTATGCATCGAATGTAATGAGCGTCGGTAGAATTGATAGTAGTCATCAATTCATTTAATGACTTTTTGAAAATAGATCCTAGCGTTGGTTTTTTGTTTTTCCTTAAACTTCTAAACTTGTTATCCGGCACCAAGTTATCAGCAACATATGATGTTTTCAAAACTTCATTTAAAAAGTTATTTTTTGTAGCCTTTAAAACTTCATTTTGAGCATCTGAAACGGTATCCCTATTTTTCTCGACGAATCCTTCAACGTTATAGCTCACATCTAATGCATAATGCGAAACTATAAATTTATCAGTTCCAAATCGTGTCTTCTTAAATACTTTGCTGTGAGGTTCCGATTTGTACATGTGAAACATTTTTTCAGCCCATACCTCATCAGAACCGGACGGTAGTTTACATTGTTCATCCAACAAAGATATAATACCATCGTTATTTTCAATTAAATCAATACATGGTTGATTGTCCAAATAAGTGATGAAGGACCATTCAATTCCTTCTTTAACGTATTCTTCTTGTTGCAACTTGAAAACGTGGTGAGTAAACTCCTGTTGAAGTTTCTCGTTTGCGTAATTAATACAAAATTGCTCAAAAGAATTATTTTGGAAATGTTCAAACCCATAAATGTCTAAAACCCCAATAAACCCTGATTCTTTATTACTAGACTCAGAAGGAGACAGATCATCATTAATATATTGTACGAGCCAGTCAAACAACATTGAATAGATGTATTTGGAAACAGAGTCTCTAGCAACAATAGCCTCGTGGTGTTTCAATGAAGACGCAATATTATCTGATCTTGTTGAGATTTTCTTCTTTGTAATCCACTTGGCAAACTCTCGTTTATCTAAACCTAGTAAATCAGTAGCAAGTTCCAAATGTGGATCATCAATATCCAACACTGCTTCGTTTCTCGAGTTCCCAATACTGATGTTACCGATATGCAACAAAGCCGCAAGAATTTTAAACAGCTCATATTGTTTCTCAACATTCAATCCGATTGTTTCCAATGCACTGCACGTTATTTGAAACTCTTCACTATCATCAACGTCTTTAACCTCCGTTGTAACACCCTGATATAAATAATGGAATTTGTCTGCTTCAAGCAGCTTAAACTCCTGTTTATATTTCTCAGGTAGTCCCTTTAGCATTTGATAAAAAATATGGTAATTACGTTCATGAGGTGCCTGATACACTAATCGTGATCTTTCTAACAAATACGTCTGAATCTTAGCACCACATATAACGTTATCTGTATCGAAGGAGATCCTCAAGTATTTGCCAAACCGGGATGAGTTATCATTGCGAATAGTCTTAGCGTTACCAAATGCCTCCATTATTGGATTAGTTGCCAGAATCTGATTCTCGATTTGGGTGGTATCTGTATGTGTACCGCTAGCATGCACCGATGCAAAGAATCGCATAATGTACCTTGCGGAAACTGTTTTACCAGCACCTGATTCACCGGACACAATAATAGATTGGTTCCTCCCGCTCTTTTGCAATGCCTTGTACGACTCGTCAGCGATTGCAAACAAATGTGGTGGATTATCGCTTTTCTGAGCGTTTCTGTATGCGGAAATCGTTTCAGAGGTGTAAAGATGTTTCATTTTCTCAAAGGGGTTCACAGCAATCAACACAACACCTGAAAATGTGTAGATTATTTTCTTCTGATACCTCAATCTAACAGAATTCAAAACAGATGGCTCATTCAAATGGGAAAGTGTTGTTAGATCATCAACCGTGTCGTCAATGTTCTTAAGTTTAGGCAACTTCTCGTCCGTCTCATTAAGCTCCTTAGTGTATATAACAATAGGGTCAGTATTTCCAATTCTAGTGCCGTCTTCATCTTCGATGTAACTCAATTCGATTCTGTAATTCCCCTTGATTGTATCGTACTCGACATTTTCCACACGAGCTGGAAGCCAACCAAATTGCTCGTTCGGTACCCAGCAGCTTGAACCAATTTCTAGCTTCATTGACCAAAGAGGTTGTTCTCGATTGTGATGTGATGTTAGTTGCTTGTGGAGTAAGGCATTTTGCATTTCGGACTACTCCCGTTGTTCAAGCGTGTGCGGCCGTTTAACAAAAAAAAAAAAAAACGTGCGACGCGTTGAACGGATTTGATGCAATGCATTTCTTCGGCAAATAAGTAAATAAATAATGTAAATAAATATTTTCTATTGTTATAAAGCATAAAGCAGTTTTTATAAACTATCCACACGAACGTCAATTTTACGAAGACAAGTTGCCATATCTTCTTCGCTCAACGAGCTGATGTACAAACATTTGGAGAGAACTTCAGGATTGGATTCAAAATTGTAAAATTTAGACCATTCAATGTGTCTTAAGATATTTTTAACAGTTTCACCAATGAGTGAAAACCTTTTGAAATTAATAAGATCGTATGTAGCTACTGATTCTCCTTCAAAACCAGTTAATGAATCCAAATCATCAATTTCTGTAGATGGTAAAATTGTTGGCATTTCAGAGTACATTGTTAAATCGCTTAATCCTAGTGGTAAAAATGGTATGAATCCCTTTGAAGGTATAATTTTCTCAATTTCTCTTCTGTAATTTTCAAAGTCATTATTTGGTGACGTTAAATCTTTCAATTCCTTAAACTTTAAAATAGTCCCTGGATCAACACGAATCCAAGTAGATTTCAACTGTTTCATGACTTCAGAATTAAGTGCTAACATTATCTGGAAAAGTGTTCCATAATTTTGAATTTCACGACATTTTTGAGCTAGTTGAATAAATCTTGTGATTGCAAGAATCCTGAGATTGTTATTCTTACATAGTAATATTTCAGAGATAATCCAATTGTTAACAAGATTGAATCTAAGTGTGATAAGTTCAATGCCGGATCTTTGAGAAAGATCAACAAGTAATCGCAGCCATGAATTATATGGAACTAAAGGCTGATCCCATTTCAAATAAATAAGCTCCTTCCAATCAACTTCTAAAATGATATCTCTTTCAATAAGTGTCATTTGTTCAGCCAAAACATCAGAATCGTATTTAAAGATAAATGGTATATGAACATTCAAGTCCATCACCTGTTCAACAGATAATAAAGGTTTGGTAGTTTCTAGTCCAGCTTTCGGAGTAGCAAGCAGAGATTGAATCTCAAAGTACGATTTCTCGGTATCATCTTTCAATAACTGACCTGTACTTACTCTAGTCAGCAACACACTTCCATTATTCCTACCTGCACTCTGAGTTGATACCAGATTCATTTCCAGCTTGTTTGAGTCCGATGGTTTATTTGAAATGATAAGATCTCTCACTTGGCGTTCCAGTTCCAGCTCATTATTGCTATCATCGGTATTCACCTGCTGATCAACAATATGAACACCATGAGGAGTTTCATCTTCTGGCAACTCGGTGACAACATCAACTGCGTGTTTACCTTCTTCTAGCTTATCGTCATTCAGCCCGATTATAACTTTGGCCCTAGCACGATCACCACGGAGCTTATTCAATGTATAGTTCAACGGATCACCATCAAGTGTTTGATCAGGAATAGCAGCAAGGTCATTGATGTCATCTGGTGATAGCGCTGTACAGCATGCCTGTGAAGCGTTAGGTGATGGAATCATTGAAACATCAGAGTTTGTACTCGTATTAGAAGATACGTATCCGAAAAAGGGAAGTTTTTGTAAATAAGATAATGCATCGATTGATTTCCTTTCCTGGTATTCAACCACGCTAGGAACAATAGGATCTTGAATTGGATTTTCATTTATTCTGAGATTAGAAAATGCGTGTTTCCTGTTGAGTATATTGGCACGAGTGTCCCTGTTGTTACTCAAATTAGAAGATTCAGAGAATGCAGAATCATAAGTCATATAAGACTTTACAGAAATTTCACTATTTCGATTGAGTAATTTAACTGAGAATCTATTCACACTTTCATTTGATCTATTTATTTCAGAAGCTGCGTTTAGTAAAATTTTGGAATCACTAATACATTTTACTTGTCTTGAAATTCGTGATAATCTATTCAACTTTGCTGTATTTTGTAAACTTGACCTGTTGTTAGTATGGTCAATTGCTGTAGTGACAGAATTTGAGCGGTTTGTACTATTGTAATGATATTGTGTACTTTTAATATCTGAATCATTAGTTTCAAAATCCTCAACACTATCTAAACCATCATCATCTTGATTGTTTAAAACACCATTCATATCTACAAACTGTTCACTTGTTTCATCGACATTCATTGAATCTGACCAATCAATTGTACATGATGGGGTTCGGAAAGAACGTCTGTTTTCAGCAGATTTTACTCTATCTGGATGTAAATTCATTGAAACTTCAAGATCATTCTCATTGTACTTAAGTATGTTCCTCTTTGTTGGAGAATCCAGCGGATTAAATTTAGACTCTCGATCTCCTAAGTCAAAAGACATTGACAAAACAGATCTTCTCTTACTATTCCTAAATTGTTTATTAATTCTGTGTTTAAAATTTGGATGTTGAACGATTATTTGATAGTCTCTAATCAGTAATTCTTCAAGATAATCCATATTGCTATCAGTTACGTTAATTTCTTTTTCAAGGAAAGAAATGACTTCCCCTGAATCATTTGTATTGTTCTCTTCATTGAGTACTACATCGACGGGTGGTGTAGTATGGAAAACATTTTCTTTGTTATTTTGAATGAATAATGATTTTATAAAGCTTCTCTTTTTAGCCTTTATCCTATTTTTCCCTCTTTCGTTATGAACTGTATTTGGATGAGCAGTTTTCATTGTTAAATTATTTTTCTCGAAAGTTGGATTTGATGAAGTTAAAGGTGATGATGATTTTATTTGATTAACTGTGCTATCTTTGAATATTTTGATATAACCACTAGTGGTAAATCCATCAGTTGATAATTTTTCACCTTGTCTATTCAAATCTACAAATCCTGTAACTGGTCCATTATCGAAGAGAGATGTATAAATTTGATCTATGCTTGAATTAACGGATCCTGAATTTTTAAGTCTCTTAATATCAAATAAATTTAATGAATCTTTAGGGTATAATATTGTATTTCCTGCCTTACTTGGATTTACCTTATTATCTGTTGGTTTATTTTTCAAATAAGTAGCTAATGGTGAAGTATCATTTCCATTTATTGTTTTCCTTTCAGTATTGAAAATATTAGGTGAATTTTTCTTCAATGCATCGTTCAATGCGTTTGATGAATTAGGATTATCTAACATGTATAATAATGTTGACCTTCTAGTTGCAGGATCGTTTAATTGGTTCATACCTAATATTGAAAGTCTTGATTGATTTAAATGATTATATGAAGAGATATTTGTATTTATAAGGTCAGCTTGATCATATTCAATATCCCAATAAATTGCAGCTAATGTAAGGTAAATTTTTTTCAAATCTTTAAGTATTTTGCATTGTAAACTGTTCAATTCTTTACCTCTATATTTTTCATGTTTAGAAAATTCATTGATTGTATTTGTAAATAATGACCTTAGAATGATATTATTGATAAAATCATCTTGAAAATGATTTAATAACCAATGTCGAATAGTAACAAACGTTCTAATTAAAATGAGTCGTCCATAATATTGATCTTCATCATTCTCTGATAATGATTTTTTCAAACTCCATGAAAGTCGACATAATAATAATTCAAGTAATGGTAATGGATCCATATAAGATCTAAAAGTTAAAAACAAATTAATTTGAAATTGATAATTTAAAACATCAGGTGAAGTTATATAAGTAAGTAAAGCTTCAACTGTACCATTTATAACATTACCTGATTGATCGAAATGTAAAATTTCAGATTCCTTTGGAGTTGGATAAAGTAATTCATTATTAAAAATTGGATCATTTTCATCGAAATTATTTAAAAGTTGATCAATATCGAGGCCTGAATCAAATGAATCTAAATGATGATCAATTACTGAACTTGATTCAAAAGATCCGGATCCTGAAGGTGATGTAAACATTTGATTTCAAAAATTCCTTTGTTTATATATTGATTAATTTTTGAAGAATCTTTTGTATCTAATTGAATAAGAATAAATATAAAATGCAATAACAGTAGATGCAATATTAGAAATGCGATAATTGTAGAAATACAATACTTACAAATATCACCTATCAGTTGAGATCACGGGTGTGAATGTGAGATCGATCACTTTGTTAACTGAAAAAGAAAACATTGAATGTGGGTCTGGCGCGAAGCAGAGTTTCCATTTGTTTACCTTTTCCGCGTGGGGCTAGAGATCGCGCCTAAAGCGGTAATTGGATCTGATAGCAAGAATATGTCAGAGTATGTCTCTTATTTTTTTCGTTAAATGGTTCGTTAAATACTATACAAAACAATTATATAGAAGATAGTTAATGAATTTACTGTGGAGCGTCGTTAACTTTAATTCTGACAGCTTTAATTTGAGTGTAATTTTCGAAAGCAGCTTCACCCATTTCTCTACCAATACCTGATTGTTTGAAACCACCGAATGGGATGTTAGAATGGAAATCATTATAAGTGTTAATCCAAACAGTACCAGCTTCTAATTTGTTAGCAACATAAGTAGCAGTATCTAATGAAGTAGTATGAATACCAGCAGCTAAACCATATTCTGAATCATTTGCTAATTCAACAACTTCATCAGCGGTTTTGAATTTAGTAACAACAGCAAAAGGACCGAAAATTTCTTCAGAGTAAATTTTCATTTCAGGTTTAACATCAGCGAAAATAGTTGGTTTAACAAAGTAACCTTTGTTACCTAATCTTTCACCACCAGCAACTAAAGTTGCACCATCCTTCTTACCTGATTCAACATAAGACAGAATCTTAGATAATTGTTGTTGAGAAGTTTGAGCACCTTGGAAGACACCTTCATCGAATGGGTTACCAACTTTCAAATGTTCAGCAGCGTTTTTAAATTCTTCCAGAACTTGATCATAAACATCTTCTTGGATATAAACTCTTGAACCAGCACAACAAACTTCACCTGAATTGTAGAAAATACCAGTAACTAAGTTTTGAACAGTTTTCTTAACATCACAATCGTTAAAGACGATATTTGGAGATTTACCACCTAATTCTAAAGTAACTTTCTTTAAATTAGATTCAGCAGCAGCTTTCATAATATGTTTACCAGTTGCAGTTGAACCAGTGAATGCGATTTTTTTAATTTTTGGATGAGTTGAAATAGCTTCACCAGTAATTTTACCAAAACCTGAAACGATATTAACAACACCTTTTGGAATACCAGCTTCTTGAACCAATTTAGCAGCATAAAGAGCAGATAAAGGAGTTGATTCAGCAGTTTTCAAGACAACTGTATTACCAGCAGCTAAAGCAGGACCGATTTTCCAAGACCACATTAATAATGGGAAATTCCAAGGAATGATTTGACCACAAACACCGATTGGTTCCTTTTTAATATAATTGAAATAATCTGAACCAGTATCGACCAATCTACCGTATAATTTATCAGCATAACCGGCACAGTATCTAATATAATTAATGACTAAACCGACATCACCTTGAGCTGAAGATAAAGCTTTACCATTATCCATTGATTCGATTGCAGCAAGGGTATCTTTATGAGCTTCTAATAAATCAGCAAGGTTCATCAGATATTTACCTCTAATAGCAGGGTCCATAGTTGACCAATTAGATTTAAAAGCTTTATGAGCAGCTTCGACAGCTAAATTGACGTCATCATCTCTAGCTTCATAAACGTGACAAATTTCTTCTTCAGTTGAAGGGTTGATAACTTCAAAAGTCTTACTTTGTTGAGACTTTACGAATTCACCATTAATGAACAAACCGGTTGGTTGTTCATAAGATTGACCGTTTGGAAGGGTAACAGTCTTTGAAAGAGGTAAAGAGGAGTAGTATCTGAATGCAGGAAGTGCAGAGAAGGTTTTTGGAGAAGCAATTGGAGCAGATCTAGTAGCTAATCTCAACATTGTGAATAGAGTTTAGTTTATAGAGTAATAAGGGAGGAATGAAAAAGGAAGTGTAAAAGAAGGATGCAATTGAGGTAGAGGGGATTACAAAAGGCTTTTATAGGAATAGGAAGTTAGGAATGGGGGTTAAGGAATTGGCATTAAGAATTATTAATGAAATGTGGGGGTGTAGGTGGGGTGGAGGTGGGGGTGGTTTGTGGAAGAGTTAGGGTAATGTATTAGAAATAGGGGGTGACCTTGTGTGGGAGAGGAGGGGAAGAACAGGGCGGGGACTGGGGGGAGACTGGGGGGCAAGAAGAAGGAAAACGGTGGGCCCGCGAGCGCTAAGGCCGGCAAGCCGGACCCCGCAGCGGGTGCAGCAAATGCCCAGTGGCGAAACAGTGGCGAAACCGAGTTCACGGGGTGTAGCGGAGTTTCGACTGCGGGGGGGATTGGTGGGATTGGTGGGAGGGATTGCTGGGAGGGATTGGGGGAAAATGGTGGGAAGGAATCCACTCACCGAGTCCGGACTCAATCCCCGCCAGGAGTTAAGAGCAGTTGCTCTGTGGGGGAAAACAGTCGCTCTAAACGCCGCAAAGAGAGAGAAGGTGAAAAAAAAAAAGGAAAGGTCAAAAGAGGCTCAGCTGGTACTCCAAGTCGATCGTCTCCCTGTGCACGTGACCGTCCGGTTCCTCCTTTGTCCCCCTCCAGATTTGGCGGTGAATGCCGTGCCTGTTCTCGCTGCGGCGCAAACCGGGGCGGGAACTTCGCTCAGTTGCGTTGCAGCCAGTCCCGGCGGACAATCAGCGACGCTGAGTTCCCGCCAGTGCTAGACCCCCCGTTTGAGAATTTTGGCCTTTTCTGCCCGTTTGGGAGTGCCGAAATGCCGGCTTTCGGTCAAATACTCTCTGAACTAACATCTAAAATTATCTTACTCTTCTTCCGAGTTTTCCTAATCTTTGACTTTTTAACCCAATATCGGCTTTCTTATTTTTCTTATTTTTCTTATTTGTCTGGTGTTCACTGATTCACCGTTTTTGCTCTTTTTACTCCTCTTAACATCATCATCATCATCATCATCTATTTTTGCTATATCTAATAATTTATCTTATTTCTGTTCTATTATTCATTCTATAACTAATTCAAATGTCTTTTTCTGAGTCTAAAAGTACATTATCTCATTACGAGTCTGCTCAAGAATCAATGGTCTCTGCTCAGGATTTACAAGATTCTTCACATCTCCCCTCAGCACAGACTGATGTCCCACATTCAAATCATTCTACTACCTCTCAACATACTTTAAAAAATACCAATTCTCTTAATGCACCTAATTATGCTGAAGATGCTCCTTCCTCTGATGATGATATCGATGAATTACAAGATGGTACTCAAAAATACATACCCACTAAAACTTCTCAACCTAATCATAATAATGAACCTGATCAATTAAAATTAACTAAAACAATTTCTTTAAGATCTTCTCATCCTGATTATAATCATCCTGATGTTTTCAGAAATCAAGTTCAAAATAATTTCGAAGATGAATATGAAGATGAATTAGCTGATGAAGTTAGAAGAGTTGCAACTAATCATTCAAAACTTACTAAATTCTTAACTGGTACAAGTGCAATAGATTTAGAAAAATCTCAAATCGGTGATCAATCTGAAGATCCAGAAATTGTTGGTTATGAAGTTGCTAAAGTTGATTGGGATGGTCCTGATGATCCTGATTGTCCAAATAATTGGGCAACTTGGAAAAAATGGTATTGTACAATGACAACAGCTTTCTTATGTTTAGTTATTACTTTAGGTTCTTCCATTTATGTCGATGCAATCCCTGAAATGATGTTTAAATGGAAAATCTCTCAAACTTTAGGTTTAGCTGGTTTAACTTTCTATTTAGTTGGTTTGGCTTTCGGTCCAGCATTTGCTGCTCCATTATCAGAATTATTCGGTAGGAAAGTGGTTTATTGTATTTCTTTACCCGTTTCAATGTTATTCATCATGGGTGTAGGTTTATCTCCAAATATTGGTTCCGTTTTAGTACTTAGATTCTTTGCAGGTTTAACTTCTTCTGGTGCTTTAGCAATCGCTG